>VNJU01005342.1:0-50355 GCA_008042675.1 Drosophila seguyi | reverse complement strand
GAGATGTCATCGCCCGCCGCAAGTTCGTTGCCTGAGTCTTTTGTTTGGTCTTCCGCCTCGCTCGAAAATCATAATAAAGACTTACGGCCAGAAGAATATATGTATCTTCGGGCTATCACTTTCGATTTCATCGCCTCATTGACTGAGTTTCGAAATCTATTAGTGGGGGTCACACAAGTCATAAATCATGCGGAATATCGGGGCTTCGATATCGCTTTGACCCCGATCTTATTTATAAATCATCTTTCTTCACTTTCAGCTACGTGCTATCGGCCCCCTCGAAAATGCTGGACACCTTGCCCGGGACCCTGATGCTCACCGACTGCCTGGAGGCCTGCCAGAGCAACGAGTCCTGCAGCGCTGTCAACTACGAAACCGGCTTGTGTGTGCTTTTTAAGACGACCGCCGATAAATTGCCAGGTGAGTTAGAAAGTGTGAGAATCTGAAACGGCTAAGGCGACAACGACAACGACGACGACTGCGCTCTTTTTCTGCTGTTTTTTTTTTTGTGCCAAAGAAAGCTCAATAATTCAGCTCAGCCCGGCTGTTCATTCATTCATTTTCTCAATTACTGAGTTCTAGTTCATGCAGGTTGCGTGCACTCAGAGAAAAATGTGGGAACGAATGAATGTATAGAGTAAATTTGATATTTAAGATGCCTTTTCGTTGTTTAAAATGGTATAAACATCTTTGGTGTTTCCTAATTCAAGGCCATTTTAGCTTGGGAAAAATATCTCAAATAATTATTATTTTTCGTTCTGTGTGCCTGGCGGCTGTCGTGGTCCGAGGGCATAAATCACCCGCTTGTCCCACGGCGGCCACGAAAAAGGCTAAAATAAATTTAAGAGTAAAAAAAGTGGCTGCCTGCACACGCCTTTTGCTTTTACGCATGATTTGGTGGCTGCCTGGCCGGCTGCCAAGGCAGCGTCGTCGCTTTGGCCCGGCAAACTAGATTTTGCCATGGATTCTGCAAACAGCAAACTGGCTTTTGGCATTGGCGGCGGCACTGGCAGTAACGCATAATTTCTGCCGCACCAGCAGCCTTCCTTCCCAGCCGAATCTCGAATGTCGATGCAGTTGTCGTTGCGTTGCTGCTGCTGATTCAGTTCCAGCTTTTCAGCGTTTCTCAACGCCTGTTACTTTGCAGTGAAGGGGCGTGTGCGTAAAACGCATAAAACGCGCAATTCACGCATCGCGTACGCACAGCCCCGTTGTGATTCCAGCTTTTCCCGATTTTCCCGCCGCCCGTCCTGATGCGGTTTTTTATTCTTCTATTTTATATATTTTTTTTCTACTATTTCAGGTTCACTTTCGCGCTCGCAGTTTCCGGTTTTCACCATCTACGCACAGAAATCGTGTTTGGGCGTGCGTCCTTGCTCCAAGGCCTGGTGCATCGATCGCGTTCAAGGTTACCGCCTCCCGGAGCACGTCAAATCTAGTCAGACGGTTCTGTCGCGCCGCGACTGCCTGGAGCTGTGCCTGGGCGAATCCGAATTCACATGCCGGTGAGTAGTACCCAGGGTCTAGGTGCTAAGTAATGCAGATTAGAGTAGGATAACAATAAAGGGTCTTCGTAAAACATATTTGCTTCAAGTTCTCAGCTTAAGATGATTTACAGTCCTGACTGTATTTTTTTATTTATAAGAGTTCAGAACAAAGTTCTAAGTATGAAATCAGACGAAACTTTCCATAGACTTCCCATACACTGCACTATTAGTTTAGAAACCTATAATTTCCTCTTATTACATTTTTTTAAACCCTAATCTAATGCCTATTTGATTTCGAGCGGCTTCACTTGCTCTTATTGCTCTCCATGGCCTCGTTTACACTTGCAACTCCTTCCTAATCTCTACGTATCGCTTGCTCTCTTCCACTACCACTATTTCCTTCACTCTTCCGTCCTTCCGAACCGCTCAAAACTCTTAACTCGACCAGCTCGGCCAACTACTACCGCCACTCGGGTCTGTGCGAGCTCTCCGACATGGATCGCATTACCCTCTCGGCCGGCGGGAGCGTGGAGCCCTATGACGGAGCCGATTACCTGGAGAACAACTGTGCCGAGGAGCCCAGCAAGCTGTGCGAGTTTAAGCGCATTTCGGGCAAGATCCTGAAGACAGTGGACTCGGTTTACCAGGACATCAACACCATTGACGAGTGCCGCGATCTCTGCCTGAACTCTCCCTACAGGTAAGGTTTCCGTTAAAGGTCTCCATTCCGACAGCCACTCTAACTATTATCCTGGATAGATGCCACTCGTACGACTACAACGACACCGGGGACATGGTTTGCCGCCTGTCCCATCACAGCCGCGCCACCCTAACCGACGTGATGGATCCCTACTTGGAGGTGCCCGAGGCGGCCACCTATGAACTTTCGGCCTGCTACAATGTCTCGATCGAGTGCCGATCCGGCGAGATGATCACCAAGATCCGCACCTCCAAGCTCTTCGACGGCAAGGTCTACGCCAAGGGAGCGCCCAAATCCTGCGCCGTGAATGTGAACAACTCGCTGGAGTTCGACTTCCGCATGGGCTACAACGACCTGGAGTGCAATGTGCGCCAGAGTGCCTACGGCAGGTACATGAACGACATTGTGATCCAGCACCACGACATGATCGTCACATCCTCGGATCTGGGATTAGCCGTTTCCTGCCAGTACGACCTCACCAACAAAACGGTGCTCAACGACGTGGACCTGGGAGTGACCGGCGAGATTGAGTCGTCGCTCAGCGAGGAGATCACCATCGATTCGCCCAATGTGATCATGAAGATCACCTCGCGGGACGGCAGTGACATGAAGCGCATTGCCGAGGTCGGTGATCCGCTGGCCCTGCGCTTCGAGATCGTTGAGCCGAACAGCCCCTACGAGATCTTTGTGCGGGAGCTGGTGGCCATGGACGGTTCGGACAGCGCCGAGATAACGCTGATCGATGCTAATGGCTGCCCCACCGACCAATACATCATGGGCAACATCCAGAAGCTGGCGCACAACCGCAAGGTGCTGCTCTCGCAGTTCGACGCCTTCAAGTTCCCCTCCAGCGAGGTGGTTCAGTTCCGCGCCCTCGTCACGCCCTGCATCCCGCGCTGCGAGCCCGTCATTTGCGATAGCGAGGATGGCGCCAGCGGTGAGCTCAAGTCCCTGGTCTCCTATGGCCGCAAGAAGCGATCGGTGCTCAACGGAACCGACGGTGGTAAGTACTCATCCCCAGCCCAGCCCCATTGCCATCCATTCAGCCAACTAACGAATCTTTCGTTCGTTCTTATTGCAGCCGAGTTCATGGTCAGCACACGCCAGCGACGGGATGTGGGCCCTGCGGATGATAACATACTGCTCATGCAGTCCATACAAATCACAGACAAGTTCGGCTTCCAGGCGGAGGACGGCACCACCAACGGCAGCGGCAATGACAGCGGTCCACACGAGAAGGCCTATGCGGGCGTTGCCCAGGACAAGCTCACTTGCCTTAATGGCTATGGTAAGTTTCGAACGAACTCCCTGTGAAAATGCCCAATCAAGCGCAAATCAAAGGCAGCTTGATTTGCATAGACAAGCGCTGTGGCAGCAGCAGAAGATGCAGCAGCAGCAGGAGCAGCGGCAGGACGACATCGTGGTCGTCGTGAGTCGCTCAGCTTGTTCCTCGGCCTCGCTAATTTTGATAATGAATCAATTTTTCATCATTGCCGGCTGCGCCGGCTCCCCTGCATGGGCCTTAAATTAGGTTCTACTGGCTTTTCCGGCCAGAACGTGTTCTGTGACTGCATTAAACAAGTTATGATGCTGGCCCCGGTGTCTCTGCTGGCTCACGACCAGGTCACTAGTTCAGCAGCTGGGGCTCCAGCAGGCAGCAGGATTCTGCACGCCTCATTTTCGTGCGGCGCGAAAAACTTTTTGCACAGTTGGCCCGCTGGGTTTCCCGGCTCCCGGGAAACTGGAAACTGTAGACCAAAGACCGGAGACCGGAGACCACCGTCTCCCATGTGTCATTCCTTTGTGGAGCAATTGCCATGCCGCATCAGAGCGAATGCGATGCGGCGTTGAAGCGTTAAATTGACAGCTCGTTAGATAGCAGCAGGTCCAGCCTCAGCTTCAACTTGAGCTTCAGTTCCAGTCCCGGCTCCGTTGGACCACCGCCAGCATACATTTTTGTGGTAATTACGCGCCGCATCAGCTGAAGCTCATTGCCTACAATTAGAGCAACGGTTTCTGCTTGTGCTTAAGCTCATTTGCCACACACATTGTTGCGAGCCGAGCATCTGAGCATCTGAGCACCTGAGCACCTGACCAGGTGAGCTTTGATGCGTGCGCAACGGGGGCCAGTGCATTCCCGGCCTTGTCTTCGGCATGCAGAACAGCAATTTAACGTCTTCTGGCGGCGAGTTGACTCAACACCCTGTAATTTGTCAATGCTTATGAGCATTTTTCATTCCTCGCCGATATTTATTTAGAAACGAATCTCTCTCCCATTACGGCAAACACTTTAATGGCCACTTTACGGGCTGATTTCATGCCTGATTTCTGGTATTATTTTCATAAGAATCACAGGGAAGTCTGCTGCCTAAATGCAGTCCAGCCATTTCGCTTTCATCAAGTTCGCCATTAGTCTTAAATGTTTTATTAAACGGCCGCACGATGCAATTTCTAATATTCGATTCGGTAGTTTGCTGCTAAATTATAGATAATTCTCATTTCTCTTTCCGTATTGAACGAAAGCAAGTCTGGAAAACCAACTAAGCCCGTCTAGAGTAATTTTATCAGGCTAGAGCTTAGTTGTTAATAAAATAGGAGGGTTTATAGACAGAAATCTCTTATTTAACTTGGCTCTTAGGAGTTCTATTAATCGTAAAAAGAAGTCTAACTTAAAACAATTTCGGGCTATAGATGTAGGCTTTCAATATTTAATATATCGTTTTAATATGGTTATCTCTTTGCTTTCATCATTTCTTATGGCCCAGACTCTTCCTTAAAGTTAATTTGAGGTTGTAAAATTTGCTTAAACGTTTCTTTAGATAATTCACTTCACTTTCGTTGCTCGCTTACTTTTCTTTTCCCTTCAGCCCCGTTAGCTTTTCTCAGCAATTTTCTTGTTACTCTTTGTTCTGGGTCGGGTTTCTTCAAATTATTTACCATTTTGTGGGCGCCTCGTACGTACTCCCCCTGCCAGAACTCGTTTTGTTCCTCCTCTGACCGTTTACAGTAATTGTTATAATTTTGTATATTTTCGTTGTTGCCCCCTTTGTTGCCTGTGTTGTTGGTCCCGAGGTAAAGCCGGAGTCAAATACATAAATAAAAGTCTCAAGTGCGTGCACTTTGTTATTGAAACTCATTCAAGTCATGACCAAGATGATGATGATGATGATGAAGGCGATGATGGCGATGACGATGTTGTTGTTGTGGTTTGTAGGTTTGTTTGTTGATTTGTTTTTCTTTTTGTTTTTTGGCTCAACTCGTCGAGCTGAGCTTACTTTTTATGGTCAACAACAGGCACAACATTGTTACGAAGTAATCTTTGATAGTCATCTGGCATGTCGTCGTTGCTGTTGCTGTTGCAGTTGCTCTTAAATTCTGATTTCGTGAACTGGACAAAAAACAGCAAGAGCACAGCAGCAGCAGCAGCAGCAACAGCGGCAGCAACGCATGCAACTCGACTTTGACTTTGACTTAAACTTTGGCGGCACTTTCACCCGATTTCTACCGGCTGTGGCATTGGCATCGGCATTTCGAATTTCCTCCGCTTGTCCGACGCTTTCCTGGGCTTATTTATGTGGCATGTTGCACTCTTAAGAACCCAGCAGCAGCAACATGCGATGTCTAGGGTATAGAAAGTGAGTCCGTGCCGAAATATGCAACTCATGCATTAAATTGTCGCTGTTTTATTTCTCATTGTTTTTGTTTATCTTGAACTTGTTGCTGTCAAAGTTGGTCACTTGGTCGGTGGACTCCAGCTCCGACTCGGACTCGGACTCGTTTACGTCTGCCTTGGGGCTATTTTCTTGCCTCTTTCTGTTTCAGTTCACTGCTAAGTGGGTCAAGTGGCGCCCACTTTTGTTTTCTGTGATAACCAAACCGATCTGAGGTCACTTCTGGCTCTAGTCATTCCTCTTCTGCTCCCGGCCTTCCCTGTTTTCCGCTGATTGGAGCAGCGATCTTATCGCTGGCCGGCGTTCGGTTCGTTGCCTTTCGTCGGCTCGGCGGCAACCAGTTTTCATTGAAACTCTTCGAACTAGATCGGTTACTCGAGATAATCCCCTTGATTTATGGCGATAAGAGGCCGACTTCCCTTTTCAAATTGCTCGAGTACACCGAGGGCGAAGACACCTTCTCGAATCTGGAGCAGAAATGTTGATTCGGGGCGGGTAAGGTCTTGAGTCCGGCTTTAAGACCAGCTTAAAGGTTCATTAAACTGCAATTTACTTTTTGTTTCTTGATTTTTTCTTGAATTTAATTCCAAGTAAGTTTGAAATATCATTCTTTCGAATTTTCCCACAGTTAAGAAAGGATTTTTAATTCAATGTAGATAAATATATATAAAAACTCCCCTCATCTGCCTAAAGTTTCCGTTTAAATAACGCACTTTCCACCTTGTTTTTTCTCCTTTCCAGGACTAATCATGGCCGGAGGACTCTTTCTGCTGGCCCAGCTCAGCATCTTTGGCATCTGGAAGACCGTGCAGCGGCGCACCAGCAAGGAGCGATATCTGTACCAGCATGAGCCCACGCCCACCATCACCTATGGAGCACCCACCATGCTCTATGGCCCACCGCCACCATCCTCCGCCGGCTCCTCGTCGGGAGCGTCGTACGTGGGCAGTGCCAAGGACACGCTGAGCAAGCTCTACGACAGCGGCATCAATGGGCGCTACGGACAGCAGTTCTAGGGGAGATCTGATCTGGGTGGCTCTCGCACTTAGCTGGGAAACACTTAGCTGGGAACAAACGCAATATGCCTCGAAAGCTTCAAAAGATTCGATGAGACTTGAATAGAAAATATTCGCCTAGCAGCGGCACATATGAAAATCATTGGAAGACCCTAGATTAATTCCAGCCTAGGCTAAGACTTTAATTTAATTAATTAATGTACACGTAACGTTTCACCTTTTTTTTGACCGATACACGAGTATCTCTCCAGAATGCGCGCTTTTAAATGCCCTGGAAATCGAGAGGATCGAGGTTCCAGCATTTTAAATCGGCGCATTGCCAAGACAGCAAGGAAAATTCTCCCCCCGCTAAATTCGAGTTAGTTTAAATTGTCTCTAGCGAAAACTTAGGCTAATTATATGTATGTTTAGTGAGAAAATTTGCTTCACGTCCTTATGTCTAAGTCCAGACTCGAGCGAACTGCATTTATAACTATTACACTATTTATTATTAACTATTGAGCTGCTCTGACATTTCACCACAAAGTTTGCCAAATAATTTTGTATCAAAATGTTTTGCGCCAGGCTTCTGTGCAAGGCGGCATTTCCAAATTTTCCAACGCCCCCCGGCCCTTAATCGAAACTATTATTCTAACTATTTATTTGCTAATCGTACTTCATATTATTTATTGGCCGAAACGAGAGGCGGTGCTTATATATTTAGGAGCTTCGACTTGTCCCCCCCTTCGGAGAGGGGGTCAGACTTAGTTAAATCTCAAGACAGGAGATGAAAATTAATAAACGAAATCTTGATAAACGAATTGTACTGATTAAGTAAAGCAATAAACTCTACGCCTAATAATATATATTTATAAATAAATGTCTGAAAATAAGCTTACTGCTGTTTTTATTTGGGAAATATTTGTTACCAATTATAAATAGTAAATGGAAAGTTGTTTGAAAACCAGTAAATCGACTAAGTCGCGCTGGATCACATCATTAAATCTCTTAAGCAGAGTGGCACCCCGAAATCAATTAACACCTAATGAAAATAAACAAAAAAGGTTCATCTAAATTACTAAATTAATTCTGTGGAACCAAGACCCTTTCAAAATTAACATTCGACTGACAAAACTTAGGCAAGCGCTTAGCTTAAATTGATGTTTGTCAAAAAGGGTAAAAAGACACCCGTAGAAATTATGATAATTTCACGGCAATTTGAGCAGACCCGGCAGGTGGTGGCATGTGGCACACATCCATGGAGTATCTTTCGCGTCCGACAAAAGTGTTAATCAAATTATGAGGCGGAATAGCAAGCAGCTTAACCAGGCGTGTTACGATCTCTTTAACGCTCCAGCTACGCACGCCATTATGCCCATGCCCGGGATCCATCCATCGAAAATTCTGAGCCACTGAAGGCGGCTATTAATCATGATCACGTTGAAATTGAAATGTGCGAAAAGGCGCGTATCGAACGCAACGCGTGCCGGGTTTCAGAATGAAGACGTCTTCGTGGACCATGGCGACATGGTTCCACAACTGGAGTTGACTTCAGTCGCGTCCCCTTCTTGCCCAAGGCTCCACCTCCTTTATCTGGAAGGCTCCCGCCGCTTCCCGCCTTGGATGGATAGGTGTGATACACGCATGTGCGTCGTGTGTCTTGTTGAATAAAACGCCCCTATTAAGCTGCAGTTAATTGAAAAGTATTTTTTGAGGCGAATTTTGAATGCCCTAGGGTTAAGTCTTTAGAGGCTTAACCTCGCCATCGGGAAATTACTCAGGTGCACTTTAATAAATCCCATTATTAACCCTAAATGTATCTCTTAAATACATCAAAACTTTAAAATCTTACAAGAGACTTTTAACAGCTCTTTCAAATTAAAGTATCCCCTTTGTAAGTTAGGGTAACCCATCAAAGCGACGCGTTGACAATTTTTATGGCCGGTTCTGGTGCGTATTTGGCTTGGACACGGCTATGAGGTTTTTAGTAGGAGCTGGAGATGGAGTTGGAGTTGGAGCTGGTGTGGCTATGGGGCGGGTTCCGGACCAGCGCTGCGTGAGCTTTTGTTTTTGGTTTTTCTCACCTAAGAGCGTGGCATGGAGATAGATAGAACGTGGCCAAGTGTGGGCATTTGCGTTGACAGCTATGCAAATGCCTGGCCATTAAGTCGTTGACTGTTAGCAATGGCTTTTAATTAGCGGCTTGACTTGGCCCGCGGACTGCTCCTAAGCGTTCTGTCCAGGCCTAAGGCTAGCTGGAATGCCAATGGAGACAATGGCTGACAACACCTACACTCGTTGCCGTTGACACTTTGACCATTGAGGAAAACGCTTGCTCGCATTTTGCCAATTTCCATGCATAAAGTTCGCATTGAACACCCTCACGCTTCGTGGTCATTTGCATTTAAATGCCATTGCCATTGGTATTGCCATTGCCATTGCCTCGATGGCCTGGGATTGGATGGGTTTGGATGGGCTGGGATGCGATGCGATGAGGTGAGGTGAAGATCTCGTTTGCAGCACTTCCTTTCCACCTTTTCCAGCGGGGCCAGCGAAGAGAGCTTTTCCTATTCGGGTTTTCTTTTCTGGCCATGTTGGCCTGCCTCACGATTTCTGGCCTGGCCTCTGCTTTTGTTTGTTTTACAGCTGCTCGCTTTGATTGAAAAATTATGCACTTGCCATGGCAATGGGCACCGCCAAATTTCGCCAAAGCAGAAGAAATTGGTGAAGAAGCCAGCAAAATCCACAGATGAACCAAAGTCTTGAATTGAACGAAGCTAGTAGGTGAAATTTTATATGCTCTAAGCGGGGAAATTGTTAAGAAATCAATTTGGAATTTTTAAGGTTATCGGTCTTATGAAATGTATTTTCTCTCTTAAGTGTGACACTGATTTACAGAGAATTTCAGAGGTGCTACAAGTTATTATAATGCTAACAGAACATTTAGCAGGGATTATTACTTAATAATTTAATAATAATAAAGTGTAGATCTCTTATCTATGAGGTTTCAGAACCTGTAAATTCTCAATGATTTCACCAGGACTTGGTAATAGCCAAACTACCCCAAAAACTCTTTTTAGGGTATAAAAGACAGACTGACAAAAGTTGGAATTTAGCACTTGAGTCGACGAGTGGCGAACGTTTTCCCGTTTACCATTTCCCCATTTTCCATTTTCCATTTCCAAAGTGGCAAGCCTGAAAGCGAGGACGGTGGCTTGTTACTTTTCATTTCGCCAACTCCTCCGGCTTGTCCTGCTCATTAGCAATTGCCCGGCTTGGCAGGCTAGGCAGGCCAAGCAAGCATCCACGGCCGGGACAGCTGTTAGCCCGTTTTCACCTAATTAAGCAAACAAACGTGTGGGAAATGGTCGCGCTGCCGCTCAGCCTACAGTGGGAGATAACTTTCGCCCCGCCCCAAGACACACGCCCATGTCCCCATGTCCTCGATGGCCTCGCAGGCTAATTGCCACGAACATGCGGGGCTAAGTAGCCGCTGGAATGCAGCCGAAAACATTTGTCTCTAATTGCGGTTCAGCCCAATTGGGTAGGCCAAATTAAATTAAATGCAGCCAAAAACAAACAACAACCGGAGCGCAGGGAGCGGAAAGCGGGAAACCACCAGCCAGCAGCCTCCATCTCATCCAGGAAGAGCAGCCGAAGATGCCACGGCGGCAAGCACAATTTGTGAAAAAATACAAATTGGAACATTTGTAGAGAGGCGCAGGCGTGTAGGCACTGTGAGAATTTATGGCCCTGCTGGGGTCACTGCCGCATCGGATGGGATAACATCTGTTTGGGCCAACTCGGAGCAGTTCAGCGAGCCGGCAGAGCGGCTGCAACTGGAGGCTGCAGCGGCTGACGCGTCGTGCGCAATGCGCATGCAAGACCCAGCCGAAAACCGAAGCGAAATGGCAAAGGACATTGACCAGGCCCTGATCACAGCTAGACCAGGCCAAGCCAGACAGGCAGCCAGCCATCGAGTCTGCGTCAAGGCAGACAACCGTTTGTGGCAGCCCGCGATGGAAGCCCATTAGAAATTAGAGAAATGGTTCAGCAGAAGCTTCAAGCTCAGGTTGAGTCTGCAGCAGCAGCATCGCCCCAGCTTCGGGTTCATTCCCAGCTGAGCTCCAGCCCCGGCTCGGGGGAAAAACAATTAATAATTGTAATATATCTCTGGAATCTGGCCCGGTCAATTGCAGTTACCACAGGGGTCATTCAATTTCACTTAAGACCCGGTAGTCAGCGGTTTATCTCGACTTCCCACAGATGACTTACATTACATTCATTAACAGACTTTTATTTACAAGGCCCCATACTATAGCACATTTGGAAAAGGTTTAAGGAAAATTATGAGGCTTTTGGGGCTGTCACGTTAGAGTCGTAAAACATACAGAAAGGTTACGTTATATACCGTTAATGGGTAAAGCGGGAAGGATTACTATGGGGGAGTATGCCAGTAAAAGTTTTTTACTTTATGCTCACAATTTTCCTAATTGCCGATCTTTAAAGTTAAATTATTTAATATTATGACTATTCTATACTCTGAAATAACTGCAGGAGCTGTAACTTTATATAGCTCACACGAGGCCAATTCCATAAACCTTTTTCTAAACTCAAAAAGTGAGTTAAAACTCAAATCAGCTCCTCCTCCATCACAGATTTAAAGGACCTAAGCGCCCTCTTCTCGGAGGAAGCCTAACATCACTCCCATAAATTTAATTAAAGCCAAAACCCCTGGCTGGCCAAGTGTCCCAGCGTCTTGGCCTTCGCTTCCGCCTAACGGACTGTGGGACTTTTGCTTTTCGCATGCGATTGCTGCGTATTCAATTCCTTGGTTTATTCTCCTTCTTTGCTTTCCTCCCAAGCCAAGAACAAGCCTTCTTCTGGGGTGGGAAGCTGCTGGTCCGAGGGCGTGCGTGAAAATTGCTCGAGCGCACAAGGAAGGCCGCCGGCTGGCCTCTCTCACGGGGCAGGACGGACAACAATCGCGGTAAGTGATTACGTAACCAGTGCATTGTTTCAGCATCTGTTTTTTTCTGGGTTCTTCCCGACCAATGAAGAACGCAATGGATGAGCCTGCCCTGCCCGGAGAAGCGGCAGTTGGAGCTGGGCCCGCAGTCGGCAGGCCTTATCAGCCACCGTGGGCGAGGCGCAATCAATGGACCCGGGGGCTGGGCGAGAGGAAGCTGTGGCAAAATAATTTATTCACAGCCATTATGCGCTGCGAATTTATGCCACTTCCTGGTGGAACCACTACAAATAGCCTTTTAAAATGCGATAAAAATAGCGCCAACGGGTCTGCTGCAGCAAACCCAGGGAAGATTCACAATGGCCATGGCCCGGGATCAGGGTCCAGGTCCAGGACCAGGACCAGGGATGGGGCGTGGCATATCGCAATGACTTTCAAGCATGAAACCGTAAAATGGTTTTTCAATAAACAGACAAGAGAAGCGGACTCAGCGGAGCAGCAGAGTCGGCGGAGTAGAGCAGATCATGCCGCAGAGAGGGAGCTGGGAAACTGGCGAAACAATGCGACAAATATTTGAATATGTTAATTAGTCTGCTGTTCCTGCCGTTGCCGTTTGCTGGGCACGATCAGTTCGTTCTTCTTCTATCGCTGGACGTGCATCGGCGCAGTCTAATTTCATGTGTTTGCCATCTTGTTAGCACAGAGTGTTGTCTTCTTGGCCAGGCCAACCGGCGCACCGGCGGAAGCCAGCTCCAGCCTGGACTTGGACTTGGTCTTGGTCTTGGAATCGGAGCTGCCAAACGTTTTGCATCTTCGCACCAGCCTGGAAACGGCAGCAACCATCAGCTAACGAGGCTGCCAGCCACTTGCCAGTGCATCCGAGATTCATATTTATATTTATGAGTGCTATGCAGGTTGGCCCACACACAGGCTGCTCTTTACTCGGCCAGCAGTTCGCCAATAAAGCTGCCAATGAGCCCGGCTAAAGACAACTGACAGCATCAGCCTTATAAAGTCACAGGCCACCAACGGCTCTGGGGGATCGGGCAACGGGCATCAGCATCGGCATCGGGATCGGGATCTCCACTCCCAACCGAACACTGCTCGTTCGCCTCCGCACTCCGCTCCGAATTCCTCGCCATTTGCACGCGAAGTCAAGAGCGATGAAGGTAACAGGGGACTACAGTAGAGATTGACTTGAAGTACCATATAATTTTATGGGGATATATCATACGAATCTATATTATTTAGAAAGGTTATTTATTAGGAAAGGTTATTTAATTAGCATTATGCTGCCTCAAATTTGATCTTTTCTGCTTGAAAGTGAGAATTGTTTTTTCTGGTAAAGGAATTCTGTGTTTTAACAAGGATCTTAGGGATCCATCCTCAATTCAACATGTGATAAGCAAGAGATTCAGGTAAAATAGACTCTTCATATAGAATTCTCTAACTTTAGCACAGGAAAATATTTCCTTATGAAAAAAAAAAAAATGTAGGCAGCAGACGGAAACCACGACAGGATCAAAAGTAACAATGAATTTTATAACAGTGGGTAAGGAGATATTTAAATATATATGAATATATAAATTAATTTTAAGTCACTGTTAGCTATATCTTTTGTTTAGTCAAAAAGAGAGCTTTGTTTAGAGGAGTCCCACAAGCATAGTTTGTACTGTAAGCGCAAACTCACCTGTGGCATGTTTCTTGCGTGCGCGCCGCCGCTGTCTCAACTTTTGCTCCGACTTTGGCTGTAGCCTTCGTGGCCATGTCCGGGGCTGCGGCTCTCTTGCCTGCGGCTGTTGCGCGCCGTATGTAGGTGTTGCCCGGGCCACAGCTGATGCCTTTGACAGCTACTAAATTCTGCTTGCTTGCCCGACGCACGTTCCTTGTCCAATTTTGGGCAGTACGGCGCGAGTTTCTACCTTTTGGCCGGCGCTTATCGTTTTGACCATAAATTTATGCTGTAGGTGTCCATTGCAAAGACCGCTGCCGTTGTCGTTGCTGTGGTTGTTGTTGCTTTTGTGGGGTCCTCGGCGCATGACACGCAATGAAGTTGTTGTTGGCCGGGGCTGGAATTCTCCCGCCGGTATGTAAAATGCAATTAACGGCACTTGTCGGCTCTGCGGAAATTGACAATTCAATATAATGAGTTTCATGTTTTGGTTAATTGGCGGTACTTACCCGGAAAACCCGAAAAGTTAACATTTTTCGTCCCTTGGTTCTTTTTCGATATTCGACTGGAAATTGGCGCGGTACCTATCACTTATCGACTGCTTCGTCAGTGCTTTCCACTGCTTTGTTGAGCTGCAATGCTTATGCACTGCTTGGGCACTGCTTACAGAACTATCGGTTGCATACGGATATTTTTGCCAGCTCTAGTTAAAATGTTTCGAAACATCGCAAATATCGATGTTCACATCGATGTTTCTCCACCTCTAGTTGCATCTCTAATAGAGGTGCAAAAACATCGATGTATGGAGACATCGATGTTTTCGATGTTTCTTCCCAAAACATCGATAAGACATCGATGTTCAAAATTTTTTTTTTAATTTTTTAAGTAGGTGAAATTTACTTTCATTGCTGAATTAAAAATTAAAAAAGAAATATTTATTCTCTCACGAACTTAAAAACTAATAAATGAACTCAAAAAGGAAACTTCGCGAATTTAAAAAACAAATAAATTAACTTAAAAATGGAACTTCTTGATATTAAAAAACTATTAAATAAGATCAAGCTCTTTTATATTATTAAAAAATTAACTCTTTTTTTTATTAAACATAAGTTTATAAGCAATGTCGAGGCTGAGGCGAGTCCTGCGGTCAGAAATTATTTGCCCATCTTTGCTGAACGCTCTGTCTGACTCGCAACTAGTGGCAGCCACACAGAAAATTTGTTTGCGTCTTCTTTAAACTGATTGAAGACACCTGATAAACAATTTTGAAATATTATAATATTATTCAAAAACAAAAAATTTCCGCTCGTCCATCATCTCTAGCGATGTTTAAATTCGGCGCTCTTGCTCTCTATTGTCAAAAAAACATCGATGTTTTTGCACCTCTAATACAGGAAGAGAGAGAGCAAATCAAGTTGGGAGAGCCGCTCAATTACCGATTGGGTCATATTTTACTTACCGATTCGGCACTCGACCCCAAAAGGTACATTTTCTACTTACCGATTGGGAATTCGACCGCAGAAGTACCTTTTCTACATACCGATTGGGAATCATACGCCTTTTCTACATACCGATTGGAAATTAGTTGTTAATCGTGGCACAGAAACATCGATGGTAAAAAAAAACATCGATGTTTAAGAAAATTCGACAAACATCGATGCATCGATGTTTTCACCGATGTTTCTCCACCTCTAGTTGCATCTCTAAACGAAAGTGAAAACGGAAAATAAATAAATTGAATTAAACTAAAGTAAACTAAACTAAACGCCAACTTAAGAGGACTTTTTAACAAAAAAAAGTTAAAATCGGCAACATGTGCGGCGGTTTCACCTGCTCGAAGAATGCGCTCATTGCGCTCAACATTTTGTATGTGGTAAGGCACAAACAAAAACAAAACACAACAGCAATAAAAAGTATACAGCCAGCAAGAACAACAACAACCAAACACGGAAGAGGAACAACGTAATAAACAGCAGGAACAACAAATGAACGGTTATTAAATTAGTCGGTTTTCGATGTATTGATTTTCCTCCGCTTGGGGGCAGGTGCAAACAGTGCGTATGTATTAGTGTGTCTGTGCCTGTGCCTGTATGCCTCTGTCTGTGCGAGTTGCTGTTGTTGCTGCGTGGTTCGCCGAGCATCCTTGAGTCCTTTTCTTGATTTTTTTCTCTCTCTTTGTGTGTGCTTTTCTCGTGACCCCCAGATGATTGGATTCCTGCTGATTGGCGTGGGCGTGTACGCACGTGCCGCCTCCATCGTGACCAACCTGCCGATTGTGGGCGGGATCCTGGCCTGCGGGGTCATCCTCATCTGCATCTCCATGCTGGGACTGGCTGGTGCCGTGAAGCACCACCAAGTGATGCTCTTCTTCGTATCCTTTTTGCCTAACAAAACTGTGAAGCACTCGTATGTTGCAGCTAAGGGGTTAAGGGACAGTGGAGGTCAAAGTGATAGGAACTCAGCGTCAATTTTACTCTTGTACCTAACGATTCTATGTGAATTGAGAAACTTTTAATAACATCGGTCTCCTACTTAGATTTCTATCTTGTTGCAATCATTTTTGTTTGATAGCGGTCGTACTGTGTAATTTTGTAGATGGATAAGGGATTAATTAACTAGTTTCCATAAGGGAAATTTACACTCTTAAGTCTGACTTTGGTTTGTAAATTTAATTTTTATAGATATAACCCTTGTGGCAGCCTTATTTATTTTGATAACTTTTGTTTTTGTATGCCAATTTCCCTACCTTATTAAGAGAAATTGCTAAAAGGAAGGTATAAAAGATGCAATGCAGACTTGGAAAATTAACCTGTTTTCTTTCTTTCGCAATGCTATTACTTTGACTGCCACTGTCTGCAAGCTCGAAGGTCGTGGCATGTGGAACAATTAGCGCACTTAGACAAGTACCCACTTCCGCAGAGAAAGCTGGTTTGTAATGACTCAAATTATGAGTGGGCCTCAGTCGCTGCTGCTGCTGCTGCTGCGTTTCCATGACGTCAGCTGGAGGGTATCGCTGTGCGACCCCCCCAGAGTGAATGTGTGGAAAACGTGCGATAAGGAAGATGATAATTCAACAACAGTGCCCCAGTTTGGCCTTAACCTTTAGACCATCGCTCTCTTTTTCACCCCTTTAGTACATGATAATCCTGTTCATGCTGTTCCTGATCCAGTTCTCCATCGCTAGTTCCTGTCTGGCCGTCAATTCAGAGCAACAACAGCAGTTTGCCGAGCAGGGATGGATGACGGTGCCCAAGGAATTGCGCCAGCAGGTGCAGGACAGCCTCAGATGCTGCGGATTCAATGCCACCGGACCCAATACCGCCGCCGTCGTAGCTCCGCAGGAAGAGCCCACCTGCGATTTGATCAATCAGCAGTGTTGTGCCGGGTCCACCGATCCCGACTGCCGTTGCCAGCCTTGCGGACCATTGCTGGAGGACAAGATCGACTACGCCTTCAAGCTGTGCGGCGGTCTGGGCATCTTCTTCAGCTTTACTGAGGTAAAGTTAACTTTGAATACGTGATTGATTTTGTAATCAAAGTTCTCTTGAAACTATTTTCCACATGCTGCCTTAGTTCGTTGGCGTCTGGCTAACAGTTCGCTATCGCAATCAAAAGGATCCGCGGGGCTTGCCCAGCGCCTTTCTCTAAATTATTCGCGTGTCGAAAACAAGAAAAAACATTTCCCAGAAACAGAAACAACCAAGATTATTTAGTGTGTGTATCTACGCTCTGTCTCTGCTAAATGTTTGATGTTGCGATGGAAAATCTCATGGGCCCCTGGGGCCCCACTTACCACATATACAAGCATCCTTTATATTTATACCATCTACAGATACATATATTCATATATATTTAATCACATTGCAGCAGAACTATGTACGTAATGTGTTAGGGCGTAATTGATATACAACTTTAGACATATATACATATTATAGAGATATATATATAGGAAGAGGAGAGAGCTACGTGTTTAACCCATACATAAAACCGAAAGCAAGCAATCAGCAAAGAAATATACTACCTTTCACTCTCAACACATTTCCTTTTAACACTTTTCTGCTAAAACCTGACTGCCTTGACTAAGCGTAAATCCAACAACAAGTGGCCCAGGGTGAGATATGTTCTAGTGTTGTCCAAGCTTGAGTTTCCTTGTTTATTTTATTAAATATTAATAATATACAAATTATACGAACAGTGCTTAATCCCATGTTTTTTTCCCAGGTGCTGGCCGTTTTCCTGGCGCGTCGCTACCGCAATCAACACGATCCCTGTTACCTGCCCGCCCGCGCCGTCTTTCCCCACAATTATCTGTATTGATCGGGATGCAACCTGGAAGTTAACCATTTTAGTCAAAGGGACGAAGGCTGAATTCTTATTTTTACAAAAAGAAAAACGTTTCCTAGCGAGAATCGAATCCAAACTCGAACAAGAGATTACTCTAAGGAGGAAGAGAAATGGAGGAAGGAGTCAAAATGTGCTCAACACTGCTGCTATATTTTATATGTATAATTTTTTCCTACATTTATATTTTCATAGATTGCACAAAGTTAGTTATTAATAAACACCCCATTGAGATTATGTTTAGCTGTAGCTACCTAAGTTGTACTGTTTCCAACGCCTCGGTTAGCTCTTAATGCCTTTCTTTGCAACTCGCAACAATCATGGACGACTCGACGAGACGCGACTTCGAACAACTGTACCACTACGAGACAAACATTTCAACAACCTGATCTTAAAGTAGAACTAACAACCAAGTCAACAATTGTAACTAGCAACGTAATAAGTATACATCAACCTATATACAAAACGTACTTGCATTATGGCCTCATAATGGCGTATAAACAATACTCTAAATGTTAGTTGTGTGTTAAACTTAAAAACTAGCGAGAAAAGCCCGCAAAATACCAAAAAAAAAAGAGTAAAGCATACATGTCAACAATTATACATACAAGTCTATATAGATGAAACCTACACACCTAAGGAAAACTGCTTTTTCTGTATTTTCACTCCTTTTTCCGCACTTTAGCTCGACTTTTTCTGCAGCTTCTCCTTCTCGACTTTCACCCCGCAAAAAGCCACCAAGAACCAACACACAACACACCCGCACGCGTCTTCCTCGTCCACACACAACACAACTCACACTCCCACGGAAATAGTTTTCCCTGCAGTTCCGTTTCCTGTTTCCTTTCGAGCGACAAATAAACCATTAGATAATATTCTCTGTATTCTGTGCTGTGATTGAAGTAAATATGATCTTTAAACAACAAAAGCAAAAACGCAAATCAAGTTTTGAGTTTCATTTCCCGCATTTCCCCGGGACCAACCCACCTCGCGGGACTTGCGGCTTGGGATCATTAGCAAAGTGTCTCGGCTTACCGCAGGAATCCTTGCTGGCCGGAAAAGGTGGCTGGCAGCGAAATGAATGATGGCGGGAGATTAGGAAGCTAGATATAAATTAACGACAGCGTTGGGGCGTTGTAATAGAATGCTTACGTTTAAATTTAATTTCTTGTCATGTTTTGTCAGAGGGTTGGTTTAATTAAAATTTTATTTACGGTCTTGCTTATTTTGGGTTTTTCATATTTTGTTTTCTTACTTGTTCTCTTGGTTGAAGGTACATCCTTACATAATGAATAAATAAATTATACAAAGTTGCACAATCTATAAAATAATGATTAATTTATACTTATAAGTTATAGTAAAAATACTGACTAGATTTTAATTTAAATAATAATAGAAACAAGCTTCAAATTTATAACGACTTCTACCCACAGTACGCGTCGTGCTCAACCGCCATAATCATCATAAGCGCCAAAAAAGATTAACGCTCGCATTTCGCTTGACGCCTCCCGCGAGGCCCGAAGAGGAAGAGCCGTTGGCCCCAGCCAAGCTCAGCCGGGGGACATAGAGAAAAGGACTCAAACTCAAATTGGGCTCACTCAAAATTGCGCTGAATTGGGCCAAGTTCAACGCACTTCGATGCAGAAAATATTGTTCTCCGAGAGCGATAAACCAGTAGGGCGGAGAGAGAGAAAGAGAGCTGTTTGGTTACGTAACGAATGCTCAGCACAGGGGGCGGAAAAGGTGGCCAGGAGCAACGTTTCCGCTTTTGCGTGGTGGAATGTGGGCGTGGTGGCATCGAACGGAAGGTATCCTGGATGCCGGCCTGCCACATCCTTGTCGCTTCCCCCTTGCTCGGCGCTCTGTAGGTAGGCCTTGTTGACACTCGCAGCGGAAATGGTCAACAACAGATGCGCCTGGCCACGGAAAATGGAAAATGCCTTCAAAGTGGCGTGTCAACGAGGCGGAGAAGTATTTATTTGTCAAATAGATCAACGAAATAAACGACTGCGTAGGCGTTCGTATAGGCCAGGAAAACCTCCAGGGACCACCGAATAAATAATAATGCACAATAAAAATTATATATCGATTTAACAAGTACATGCAAGGGTTTTGTGTCGATTTAAAATAGTTCCTTAAAGGCAAAAGGAATAATCTAAGCTATTATTATTCAACAGAAAAGGAGACAATTAGAATTACGAAATATAAATGGCTCTTTGGTTAATGTTAATTCTATCCTTAGATATCATTTATCCCCTTTAAAACGTATGTTATACTTTTTTGTAGGTATATCCTTTTAATTAAAATTTAATGATATAAACCTGAAACATTCGCATATCCCCTTGATTAAAATTAAATGATATTGACCTATTTCGTATACACGCCTTGGTTTTAGTGTGCGTGCCATTGACACGCGTCTGATATTAAAATTCCTAATGGCTGGGCTGGGTCTTTATCCCCGAATCAACCATATGCTCGGTTCTCAACTGTTGATCCGGCCAACGTTGCGTATGGGCAATGTCTCCTCAATTGCGTGCCCTATGAGACATAAAGCCGTTGCAAGTCGCGGCATAAAATACTTAATATTATTATTATGCAGCGAAATAGAAATTTCAGGCCATGTCTCTCAAGATTGCCTCCCTGTCATTGCCGGCAATTGCACGGATTCTCGAGTAACAGCGATTTACAGAGCCATCAAGACAAGCCCAGAGCGGAAAGCCGCCACTCGATTGTCGAAAAATTCATCAAAGCGGACAGTTTAGTCACCGTTTTACTGTCGCTTCTTTCTCCATCCACTGACGGGGCCTGTTCCGCCCAACGTAATTCGTATTTACTGCCCATGTCGGTGTCGTGTCATGTTGGACTTATTATCTCCATCTGGGCCGCAGCCAAGCATGGCGATGTTGTGTGGCGGCAACGGCCGCTCGGCCTGTGAAAGCTTGGAAATTAAGCAATAAAGAACAGGAGAAAATTTATTTGAATGTCAATGTCAAATTAAAGTCAAAAGCACTATTGATTACAATTAATTAAGCCGGGCAACAGTTGTGATCTCATCGAAGGGAAAAATTTACACAAAAAAAATTGATTGTTTATGTAGTATTTTTTTTCTCAATGTTAGCCTCATCAGCACCTTGGCATTGAGCGAGAAAATCGCTGTGGAATGGCTAAACAAATAGTATATTTTGGGTAAACACTTGGAGATAATTACCCCTAGAGAATGTGGGAATGTGTATCGAAATATTTTGGGTTATATAACGTTAAGCAATTAGTAAACCAAATTGGTCCTAGATCACCACACTTTCCTCTTATTTTGTCAATCTTTACTGCTATTTATATACAAGACTTCCACTTGAAACAACATTTCCATTAAGAAAAATCCCTTGCAAGTGTCTAATACAGTTTTGCTCAATAAAATCCTCAATCCGCTTCAATGGGAAACGTTTTACGACCCTCATAAAATGAAATGAATAAGCAAACATCAACTTGGTTTGTTTGCTTGATGGTCTGCATTGCCGTCAAAGTTATGATGTGGCGTACATGGCGTATGCGCAACATCGTCATGTACATTGCGTATACGCCACTGTGTCCCAAAAGGGACTAACCGTTTTTTAAATTTTTCAACACCTTTAAGGTTTTTAAGTGCACATTAAAATATAATTAAATCCAGCTCAGGTCCAGCCCATAGTGTGTCCGTTGCCATAGGACTAAGCAATTAAGCAGGCGTTTTTGGAAGGGACTGCGCAGCAGCTGTTGCACACATCCCCTCTTCTCTACTTGATTTTCACTCCGTCGTTTCTTATATTTCCGAGTGAAACGAGTGAGACTTTAGAGGAAATTGTAAACAATTTCATTGACTCAACTGTACACTGTAATTAAATAGCCCCTAGTCATAGTCTGCAAGAGGCTCGGGCGCAATTCGAGTGAGTCTGCGTTGAAAGCGAGAGAGAGAGTATGAGCGAATGCCGAGCGAGTGGCAGAGTCAACAATTTCGCCTGGTGGGACTCCCCTCGTCAGTTGGTTCTTGAACCTCGCGCAGCTCTGGTCGTCGCTTTTCGTGTCCGTGTGCCCTTGTCCGTGTTCGTGTGCTAAGAGAAGGGGGAAAACTGCTGCCACAAGGAGAGAGAGAAAAAGCGTTCATACTAGCTTCACGTGCCTGCAGATAAACAAAGCAATCGAAATACCACAGAATATAGCGACGTGAAAATAGTGCTTTGCTTTCATATTTTGTGCATATCGGGAGAGTTGTAACAACAGACCAACTCAACCCTCTCTCCAAACCCTTCAAAACAACAACACCTAGAAATCTTTACGTAAGTCCGCAGGACAGGAAAACCGTATATATTAAAGATATATCCCAACATACAGCAGTAGTTTGACGAAAAACTTTCTCTGATGTCTGTGAAGAAAATCAATAGCTCAATTCTTAGTGTTATCCGTCGCAGGATACACACCAATACACACACCGTCTTGGCACATCTGCTTGCAAGCAGGGTTCTTGAAATAATTGAAAAAGTTCTCGGGAGAATAGGGAACGAGATAATTATGTCAACCCTCCTCAGAGCTACCCTTCTTGCGCTCCTATTGTATATGTGTTCCTCCTATTCTGTCTGCATCAGCTGGATATGCATTGCTGTTCATTGGAACGGTTCAGCAAACGCATTCAAGGCTATATACACTTTAATGGGTCAACATTGTTTGCAGAATCGGAAATGGATTATCCGAGTTGCAAGTCGCGGGGATGATTGATGTTGCCAGAAAGAGGTTCGAATTGAAAAATATCAAATAATAAAAAAAGGCTTTCAGAAAAAGGTATCTTAGACAAGGCAAGAGCATGTTAAGTAGTATATATGAGAAGTTCAGTGAAAAGGTTTTCAAAGAAAAAAACTTCTCAAATATCCTCCTCAAAATTAATGAACCTGCCGTAAGACCCTCACAACTCCTGTTTAATAAATGCTTCTTAAAGAGTCTTCCTATAAATCTCATAATATAATCCCCTGCTTATGGCAAGCTTCTCCGGGTCCTGCTCCCAGTATATGCAACAGTTTCCTCTGGCTTCCTTTATCCCTATTTCAAATTCAAGGCATAGCCAGCAGCCGAGTAAATATGGCTGGAAAGAAGTATAAACAAAGTGGACAAATTGAGGACCTCGCAGTCCTCCGCCCCTCGGCACTTTTGAGAGGCTGCTGCCTGGTCAAGCTAATTGTGGTTGGCCTTGAACTTTCGCCAAGCGAAACAAGAACACAAAAAAAAGATACTTGGTGGCAGAGTGTGGCACAACTTTTGGGGCGACGGCCGGTTGTGTTGGCTAAACGTGTCCAATCTTGGGCAAAGTAATGCGAAAAGTGCCAGCGGATAAGCGCTAAAACATTTTGCTAGTCCGGCTGGGTCTGCAAACATTTCAAGGACTCCCTAAATATACACCCAACACACCCCTGGCACTCACGAGCACTCGCATTGATGTTGGCACGTGACGTTTCCCTGACGTTTTTTAATTAAAAGCCTTCAAAATGCTTTGTGCGCGCTTTACCCACTTTTCCTGCACACACAACAAAAAATTAAATGAAAGGAAAAAACAAAATAAAAAAATTTAATTAAAAATTATAGATATAGAGTTAACCCTGAACTTTAAACTGCAGAAGAAAAGGGAAAATACTTTTAAAGAATTTGAAATATGAATATTTTTTGTATATATATATTTGTTGCTTATATTACAGATGATTTATATATAACTGATCAAGATATTTTGCTTTATGAGCAAGTTTGCAAACTCAAATTCAATTTGTTACCTAAAGCATCTTAATAGGTATTAATGTAAGAGGATAATTAAATAAACAAAACCTTTCTGTAGTGTAGTTCTGTGGCCTTTATCAAGAATTCACGCCCCTTTTCCCAGCCAGGGGCATGGCTTGTTTAGGCCTCAGAAAGTGAAACGCATTTAAATGGGCTTAGCGTGCCCTTTCGAGAAGATGCTGCCAATTTGCACATCGGAATTACGGGCTATTAAAATTCCATTTGCGTTTTAATTTCTCATTCTCGGTTTCGCTTGTGTCTCTCTGCAGGGCCCCACCGCAAGATGTCGCTGCTCACAGGCAACAGCCACTCGCTTTCGGAGGAGGAACTCGACGAGTAAGTACCATCCGCATATAACCAGCTTGGGGAACAACTTTGGCTAGCCGAAGTTTGGCGGGGAATTAACAAGTCTGGCTTCCAACTTGGGCTGACTTAATTCAAAGTTTTTGTTTTTACTCGCCCGTAACTTTCGGTTCGGTAGAACACCCACAATAGAAGGGCTATAAATTTCAACTTTGGTAACAAAACTTCTCAACTGACTAACAATGCGGGGCTGCTGTAGGGAGACAGTTTGGTAATGCCGGTGGGCCAATTGTGTTACCCATAGGCTGAGAAGGTTCCCACGAAAATGCATAGCATTCTTTTAGGGACAAACAATAAATAATGAGAAAGTGTTAGGTCTTTTGTTGAAATTCCAATTAAATTCCACTGTCTATACGATTTTAGTCATTATAATTTATATTTCTTGTAAAGAAATACTTGGAATTTTTCAGTTTTTTTACTTTTTTCTATTTTCTTTACAATGTATCGCTTTATTGATTTAATAATGTTTCTGCTTCTTATGCTTCGGCTTCCCTCGACAAATTACAATTTCTTCCTGGAACACTTTCCCCGATGGCAGGAAATCATTACTAATTGGTTTAAGCATAATCGCATAACAGCGGCGAAACACAAATTGCCATTAATTACTGGCCCATTCAGCTATCAGTATTCCAGGATCCTCAGTATTATGTCAGATATAGCAAAAACCTATAAATAGTTGCTGCCCACGATTTTCCCAGTATTGGCAGGGAAAGTGAGACACCGAGAGGGCAACCCACCCTGCGGTTCTATTATCAAACCCTACACGACCTTGGCTGTGGAGTGGGTGTTCTTCCCCCGCTCTGACATCGCTCATACGCACAGTAGTCCCAAGTTCAAAGCCAGCGAAACAATAACAAGACAATTATCGATTGGGACAGGGCCCGGCATATGCCAGGCCGCCGGAAAGCCATATTGCCAGCCAACCAGCAAGCCGCCCCCGCACCAAATCGGAGTGGGTGCGACTCCTGGGGCAGTGCCAGAGGCAGTGCCAGTGATGTGTGAGTAAT
Organism: Drosophila seguyi; assembly: GCA_008042675.1. Lineage (NCBI taxonomy): Eukaryota > Metazoa > Arthropoda > Insecta > Diptera > Drosophilidae > Drosophila > Drosophila seguyi. The sequence continues at coordinate 25,360 of VNJU01005342.1, read as the reverse complement.
GCAATTTGGGATGACATCACGACATTATGACTGGCCCTGACTCTTGCTTTCTTAACCCGTATTGCCATTTCTTTTCATTCTCTTTGAGGGGAGAAAGTGATCCCTTAATCAGCTGCCTGCATTGTCCGCAGCTTCGTTTGCATTTTCCATCTCATTGTTGTGGACTTGGCCTGGTCTTTTGCCTGACTTTCGCCCCTTTGCCCTTGGCAATTAACCGGGGAGGTCTTATCGGAGGCCTGCAGGTACGCTTAAGAGCTTTGGCCAGGGAAATGCAATTACAATTTCTCCCCTTTGGGGAAAGAAGGAGGAAATGTGTGAGCAGCTGAATGGGCTTACCCACATTAAAGGATCCATTCAAAGCTCTCTGATTAATGTTCGACCCGTGACGTGACAAATGCAAAACTCATTCAAAGCTGGCAAAGCTTTTACTCGTCTCAAAGAAGTTCCCCCGCATGGGAATCGATTTTTGAACTATGAAATAAATGTGTATAGTCACTAAAAATACAGAAAATAGTATAGGAGAAGGTAACTATAAATAAATAAATATAATAAAGAAATGCTTGGCAAGTACAGATTAACAATGAAATATAAATGCCTTTATATCCTTTAATCTATAGTCTGAAAATTTCCTCTTAGGCATATATTTTTAACCTACCCTGGGTCCCCCATAAATAGATCAAGTGCGTGTGGGTTTCATGATGAGGGACTTACAAGACTCACAAAGACTATATGTATGCCACTGACATTTGTTGCTGCAACTGACAGCCAACAGCCCGAGTACCCAAGTGGAATGACCCAAAGAAAAGACTTGAAATGGCCAAGCTTGTCTACTCATCTCACGTTACCAAGGGTTCCTCAAGAAGCACTCTTCTCTCTCTTCAACGATATCAGAAAAATACTATGGGCTTGCTTTTTCGATAAAGTTGATAGAGCATTACACCACTTTTAATGGCTTTTTGTTTATTAATGAGTTTAAACAAACATCAAAGAAACTCTCGTTACCTTTTCCAATAGTTTTTTTCATTTCACTATGTAAACAGTGATTTTGTTTGGCTTTGCAGCTGGTGAATTCAATCAATGAATCCGCTGTTGGCCAAGTTAATTACGAGTTTTGGCCATTAAGTGAATTCCACCGAACGCTATCCGCTCACAGCTCGAGTGCGACCTCAAAAATCTGCTTGTGAGCCCCGTCACGTACATACAGTACGCAGCTGCCCCTCTCTTTCATTTTCGCTCTGGCTGTCTCTTTCTATTTTCTCTTCCTCTCTCTTTCTGTCTCTGTTATTATTGCTCTCTCTCTTGTCGTTGCTGAGCCAACACAGACGAGCCCCCTTTTTGCCTGCTTTTGACTAAGCTTTGTTTTTGCCTCTGCCTTTGCTCTTTTCATTACTTTTGATACCCTGTAACTGGAATAAGGAGTAGTTTTGCGACTTTTTGTATGGAATGTTTAATATGTAAAGCCTTGCAGGATTCAAAATATAATATCCCGCAAGGGTGTGTGATATATACAAGTTTGGCAAGGCATTGAAAGAATATTATTTGACCTTTTAAATCATTTGTATTCTCAACAGCCGAGTTCAAAATTGTAAATAACAATAAACATTTTTTAAATATATAATATACAGAAATATTAACTTTATACAAACAATTGTAAAAGCATTCTGAATAAATATTTTTATGATATTGTCAGAGCTATAATCGCTTTTAAATTGCTTATATTAATAAAATTGCAAAATGCAAGGAATTTGGCAGGAAAAATACTGGAAATTTGAGACTTTCCTATACATATATCAGAAGCTTGATTTTTTTGTTATAGAAGAAAAATAACTGCATATTATTTGCATATGAAATATCTCTAATTTAAATTCAAAATTAATATTTCATACAAATTCCGCTAGTTTTAAGATGAAAATTCAATATACAAGTAGTAGTAGTGGGTAACTCTTAGGCTCTAGCTTGACTTTTAAGCTTTTTTTTTGTTCAAGTTTTCTTTTTCTCTGCTGATTGTCTCGGTGTTTGTTTGCTTATATACAGACCTACATATAGTAAAGTATACATGGGTGCTCATACACTGAGCTCCTCCTCGTTGGTCTGTCTTCAGCTGTCGTATGTTTATGTATATTTTATGGCCTGACTTTGGACAACAAAGCACCGACAGCGGATGACGCAGAGCTGACTAGGCCTGTAATGGTGGTAGCTGCAGTGCTCACATTCCTGGACTAACTATAATAGTATACATATTTGCCAGCAAATAAATACCAGTGAGACGGTGCTCGAGACGATAAAAATAAACCAATAATTATATATACAAGTATTTTCGAATTTTGTTGGTGGCCAAAGCTTGGTTTGTTTGCATCTCATTTGCAAATATCAGAGTTGAAGAATGTGAAACGAATGTGGCGTCCGAAAACCAGTTTAAAATATGCATGGTTAAATATTCCAAAATCGATTTGCATATTTGCGGAATTAAGGCAATGGTCCGGCTGATCAAACCGCTGCGAGCACCCTGTTTGTAATACAAATAAAATCGCCAAATTGCAAATAATTGGATTACGCAAATCTGTTATGCTCCACGGCAATTTCGACCTGAGAATTGCACTTGATTAAGGCTGGGGCATAGAGAAGGCTTTGAACTGATAACAATCAGAGGCCTTGCCCAGCGACGAACACGTTTTTATTGCAGCATCGCAACGGAAATGTAATATATTTTAATAATTCTTTATATTCAATATATATTTCTATTTGTATAATCGAATTGCGCAGCATAAGTCCGGGACTCCCGTTTTCTAGAAACAGATAATGCTGAAGGTGCCACAGTTGCCTAAGAAATGTGTGCCTATGTTTGTATGTATTTATTCGGTTACCGCCTCTGTTAAGTGGTTATATTCAACAGCGATCTAACAGCGCTCTGTTAGGCGGGCTATATAAGGGCCGGCGAAACCCAAGATATTTTTTTAGTTTCACTTGAAGCGCTGACGTGTATATATTTCTCTATTTCGAACGTCCCACCGGTTTGTTTTGCGGCTCGTGCGTTACTAGTTTTTTGTTGGCTAATTGCCTGTGGCTCCAAAAGGATTTTAAGGAGGTGACATCATCATGCCGCCCACCATTACAGATAATCAGTCGCATGACTTCAAGGCTCACTACGATTGCGCCCACAGGTCCTCACTGCAGGACGATGAGACCGATGATGCGTACGTGAAAAGGATAACGCGGTAAGGAGGCTGAAACCGGTTTTTTTGCAGATGCAGCTGTCCTTTGGAAGGACGAGGGATGATGCAATTGGCGGGAAAGTAATGAAATGCAAAGGAAACTATATAAAGAAATTTGTCTCCCAGTGATAGTAATCTAATTAAAAGAGGTACAGTGCAGATGGCCCTTTAAAAGATTATTGCACATACAATTATCATCATACACTTAAGGTTTTTTAAGATACTTAAGTGACTTGATTCTAATCGAAACATTCCGCTTTATTATAAATTATCTTCCATAAATCTTTACTCAAAGACAGACCACTGTTTTCTCTATCTGTACTGACTAATCAAACTGTGCATCTGGCTGCTGCAATGCGGTCTTTAGTTAGCTCTGTGACAAATCCGTGTGCCTTGTTGGCACATTAATGCCCAAATCCATGGCACTCTGAGAGCGACACGAAGAAGCATTGCCTGGGGCCGAGAGCCAGTGCCAAACACAGTGGCGAACCACAAGAGATTCGAGCTAAACGCTTTGCCAGTTGGCCAAATATTTGCCCAGGCCGGTGGGTGTGTCGCCTGAGCGATTACCCTGTCTACAATTTCAGAAATTTCAACTATTTTTCAGTCAGCAGTCAGTTCCGCTGTGATCCGGTTTCATAGGCCATCAAATCAAGAGACGCTAATTTTGTTTATATATTATATATTATAATAATCGGATGTTTGTCGTGGAACTTACGACACACGAAATACGAAAAGTAAATATATACAATTTGCTTATCAATCAAGGTCAAGTCACCGCTGCTGAGATACTTCTGTGATTATGCTCTAGTCATAGGAATTTCGCTTTTTGTTTTGCTCATGCTTCTAGCATGTTTTTTTCCGACTTGTCCGTTTGACGCACTTGATAATGGAATATCGATGGGCGGTGGCAGTCCCCGCTACGAGGGGGGTCTCTATAAATAATGTCACTAATACATCAGACATGCGGAATTTGATTAGTACAGCGAAATTAAAGCTGGCATTTGAACCCAATATATAAATGACAGCGAATAAGCGTCATGATTATGTGGCAGAAAATATGTATTTATGAAAACATATTTATTCTATGTCATGGAAAATTTTAAAGAAAGGAATTTAATAAAAATCTAAAATGCAATTTAAATACATCAAATAGAAAGAATAATGACTAAGAGGCAAACCTATTTTTGCTCAAGCGCGCAGAAATATAATATATTTATGACGAAATATATTTCCTGCTGATTAAACTTCTGGGGGCTTGTTCGCCTAGTTTCTAGGAAATAGATAACATTTTTATCAGAGCAAAAGCTGTTTTCAGTGAGTTTCAGCACTTGTCAGCTGAAAAGTAATTACTTTTTCCATTCACTTGGCCCAAAGGGGGTGCTGATGGTGATTTAATGCCTGCTATAGCTCATAACTCAATTTGCATTTTGCTTTATTACAGATACTCCGATGGCACTGTCAAATTGCGCAACTCAAATATCGAGCTTATGGACCAGGACATCCTCTATCACCTGGCACTGGGCAGCGAGAGCCACGACCTGCAGGAGATGTTTGGCGACGTTAAGGTGAGTCAGGCCCTCTTGAATTATTCATTCAATATTCATTATCGAAACCGGCTGAAAGAGGCGGAGACCAGACCCAGACCTAGACCTTGTTTGTTATCAACGAATCAAGTTGCTTGGCCAATTAACTTAATTATATGCTTGGTTAGATTTGTTAACTTTCTTAATGAAGTCTGATAATAATACTTATACCCTGTCAAGTGGGTTTAACGAAGAACTTGTTATAGTAATAGTGTAAGTAAATATGAACTTTTTAACTAACATTCTCCCTACTCCTTAGTTTGTCTGCATGGGTGGCACACCGAAGCGCATGGAGAACTTTGCCCACTTCATCATGAACGAGATTGGCTACAAGCTGCCGGCTGGAACCCAGCTCCAGGACATCAGTGCCTACTCGTACCGCTACTCGATGTACAAGGTTGGTCCCGTGCTCTGCGTCAGTCACGGCATGGGAACACCCTCGGTCAGCATCCTGATGCATGAGATGATCAAGCTTATGTACCATGCCAAGTGCAAGGATCCCGTCTTCATCAGGATCGGCACCTGCGGCGGCGTAGGCGTGGAGGGCGGCACTGTCATTATCACCGAGGATGCTCTTGACGGACAGCTCCGTAATTCCCATGAATTTGTGAGTATGAATAGGGTGTCAAGTGAAGGAGAGCCACTTAAATCTCAAGTGGGCGTGGAATGGTTTTTTAGAAATATATACTTTTGGTTAGCAACAAAATGGGTTAGCGGGTTCTTAAAGTATTTTATTTTACTGTTTCATTATCAGACAAAGGGTAGTAAAACTAGTTTCTCTTTAAGTTCAGTTAATACATTATTATTTATATAAATTATATTTAAGCCCTTCTGCTCTCTCTCTCTTTCTCCACAGACCATTCTGGGCGAGACCGTTCACCGTCCTGCCAAGCTGGACAAGAAGCTGGCCCGCGAGCTAAAAGCCCTGGCCACCGCCGACGATCCGTACGACACCATCATTGGCAAGACCCTCTGCACAAATGATTTCTACGAGGGCCAGGGCCGATTAGACGGTGCCTTCTGTGAGTTCAGCGAGAATGACAAGATTGCCTACCTGGAGAAGCTGCGCGATAATGGAGTGGTCAACATCGAGATGGAGAGCACCATTTTCGCGGCCCTGACCCACCATGCCGGCATCAAGGCTGCGGTGGTGTGCGTGGCCCTACTGAATCGCTTGAACGGCGATCAGGTCAATGCCCCCAAGGAGGTCATGCACGAGTGGCAGCAGGTGGGTGGCCGAAATCGATAATCCCCCAGATTGAAATTAATGGAGTTTATTATTACAGCGTCCCCAGATCCTTGTGGCGCGGTATATTCGCAAGGTGCTGTCACACAATGGCCAGTTAAAGTCGCTCTTCGGTCATCAGGGCTCCATCAAGTCCCCTAGGCGTTTCAAGCTCGTCCAGCAGGAGTCCCAGGCCCACGAGTAATCGGAAAGTCAAGGGGATCCAAGAGTTTCGTTTAAAGTTACCTTCTTACTCTCTATATATATATATATGTATGTGCGCATCTCTCCAGTATACAACGGTGTTTCAACATTCCCTAGTTTAGCTCTGATTAAGTTCCTAGCTTTATTTCTGTGTATATCGCCCCCTCAACCTCATAAGATAATTTAAAACCCAGCATATTGTATGTATATTCATTGAGCTGCTTAATGCTAAACTATGTTACCACAAATCTAATATAAAAATATATATAAAAGGGCATCACCGCGTGTGACGTTCAAAGGTTATCAGAAATAAACGCTTTTGAGATCATGAGGTGGCTTGTGAACAAAAACAAGTCAGAAAAACACGAATCATATATTAAAATGAATATAATTGTTAATTGTTATGTTGCATATTTTGAATGGGGCTAGGCGAGCAGGAGGTTTAACAATAATAAGCACACTTAACTACAACATATAATGCTAAATTCAAATTTCATAAATTATTCTATTATATTGTATTGAAATTCCTAAACATTTGTTAAACGTACATGTTGATTAATGTTGCTACCGTACACTCAAATCTAAACCAAAAACCAGCAGCAGTTAATTCTATTCTCTCTAGTTCTGTCAACGTAAAAAGAAAAAGAATACCAAAAAGAACAAAATGCTGAAAATGAACATCACATTAAAAATATACAAGTTATATTGTAAAAACGAAATTTATGAAAAACAAAAAAACAAAAACAAATATTTCAATGGTATATTAAAAACAAATTGTAATTAAATTATACAAGGAATTTGTTATTATTACTGGGAGCAGTTTAAATTTACAGATGAAATATATTTTGGTCGGTTAAGGTAAGTCTGGGATCAGGGCTTATTATAAACTTTTCCTTGCGGGACTCCTCTCCTCCTTTTTCCCCGGAGAACAAATTTTGAATTGCGGGAATTCCGGACTTTTAAATATATGCAAGATCCCTAGTTCAGCAAAGCGGCAAGCGGGAAATTCAGGTACTTAAAACGATCGCGGCTTCGTTCAATATAGCATGCTGTCCATTTCGCTAAAGAGGGTATTTCCCTTTTTGGGATTTTTTCCACACCAAGTGTGCAGCAATAAATTCTCGGCCCAGTTCCTCAGTCTATTGCCGGCAGTCGAAGCCAACGGATCGCTTTGGTCAGTGCTATAATTTAAAAGTCTCATCGTCGCCACTGTCTTGATAAACAATCACATGAGTGCTATATATTATAACAGGCAATTGTTTAGGAATTTGTAAAACGTGCTCAAACATATAGACATGCCATTTTAATTTAAAATAATTTTGCTACACATGTAAAGATTATTGTCTATATGTATAGAAAATTAAATTTTCATTGAGCATATGATAAGATTAGAAAATTGGCAATGCCCACTCGGTTGTCGGCATTTAAAGAAACCGTTTTCAAGGGCGAAGAACTCGTATATTAATTTATACATATTTCCAAATCCAAAACAAATATATATGTTTTTTTTTTAGATTCCCCTTTTTTTTATAGAACTAATCACTTAGAAACAAACTTAAAATGTCCAAGAGGTAAGTAAGAGGAACTACATATATGTTTTTCCTTACTTAAGAAGTGCGATCTCCAGCGTTCCCGAATTGTTGAATCCTAATTTGAAGGACATGCCCTCGGACTTTTTGTACCACATGAATATAAATGTGGCCAACACAAAAGACACCAGTGACATCCAGCAGAGGTTCGGCGATGTCAAGGTGAGACTTTTAAATTGTATATCTCCCATAGGCCTTAAGGCAGTTATTTTCTACAGGTGATCTGCATGGGTGGCACTGGTTCCCGCATGCGGGCCCTAGCTGTTTATCTGTCGGAGGTTCTGGGTCTGCCGGACTCGAGTGATCCACAGGATCTGTGCGCTGGGGGAGACCGCTATGCCTTGTACAAGGTGGGACCGGTGCTGTGCTGCAGCCATGGCGTTGGCTCCTCGACATTCAGTGTGATCCTGCACGAACTGCTCAAGCTGGTCAAGTATGCTGGCTGCCAAGATCCCGTCTTTCTGAGAATAGGCACTTGTGGTGGCCTGGGAGTGCCACCTGGCACAGTGGTGGTCACTAAGGATGCGTTCAACGGGCTGTTGCGCAATGAACACGAGATTGTAAGTATTAATAGGGATTTTTAATAGTTTAAAAATTAGCAAGAAACCTAATTGGGGTCTTAGAAGCAAAAACAAATGTTCTTGGCAAAAAAGATGCTTGATTAAAAATAAATTAATTAGTCTTTTAAAGAAAATTTCTATTACGTAATTTTTAAATAATTTTATGGATAAAATCATAATGACTTTTCAAATCTACTTTTCAGGCAATTCTCGGCGAGCGTGTGGTGCGGCCGGCTAAGTTCCCCGAGGAGGTGGTAAAGGACATCCTCGCATATGGTGTCGATCCCAAGGACAGTTTCCAAACCGTAAGTGGCAACACGATGGGAACAGACTGCTTCTACGAGGGTAAGTGTTTCAACGAGTTCAACGGAAAAATGTGATGCTCAATTGGGTTTGAATTGACTCAGGTCAGGGACGTACCGATGGCGCCATATGCGAGTACTCCGACGAGGATAAGATAGCATTCTTGCGAAAGTGCTATAGCCTGGGCATCCTCAACATCGAGATGGAGGCCAGCATGTTTGCCTCGGTGACCCAGAAGGTTGGGGTCAAGGCCGGTGATGTCTGTGTGACCCTTGTCAATCGTCTCAATGGAGATCAGGTGAGTGGAATAACCAGGTATTTTTCTATTGGAAAATCTAATCAAACCTAATTCCAGATTACCATCTCCATGGACCAGAAGCACGAGTTCGAGCAACGTCCCTTCCTCGTCGTGGGTCGCTACATAAAGAAACTGCTTCAGAAGTAATTGAAACCGGGTGACATGCCATTCTATTTTTATTTTTATTAAAGTTAATACAATTAAATCTCTTGAATTAGCAGCTTATTGCTGGTGTTTAGGTTGTCCTGTGGCATACGCAAGATTGATGGCATTGCTTCGTTGGGCGGCAGGCTGGGCTGGGCTGGCTTCTTCTGTGAATTGGCCTGTGGAGCCTGGAGCTTATTTCCCAAGGCCTGGGCGGCCGAAACCAGTTTACTGTTGACCACACGATTCGGCTTCACGAGCTCGGCCAGATCGTATTCCTTAGCTGGCAGAGTGTTGGCCTCAGTCGTCTTTTTGGCTACAGTTGACTTCTTGGCCACTGGTGGTGGCGCTTTCTTCTCTGCTGTTGGTTGCACCACTGGCGATGGCTTAGCTACAGTCTTTTCTTTGGGCTTCCTAGCATCGGCTTCCGGTTTCAGCTCCTCGATCATTAAACGCGTGGCACTGGCTGGAGCCAGTTCCCCCAACTGAGAATTTAAATTCTTTAGAGACTGCTGGGCACTGGCATTGTCAGGATCCAATTCCAGAACACGCTGGTAAAGGTAATATGACTAGGAAAGAAAAGGAATTAGAGCCTATATTTTTGTATCAAATTTGTATTTACCTCGCGACGTTTCCCTCGGGCATAGTTGGCATCTGCCAGGCGGAGACGAGCCTTTATATTTTCCGGCTCCAGCTGCAGACATGCCTCACAGTCCATTATGGCAGCCACATAGTTGCTTTGTTTCATATCTGTGAGGAATTAATTTCAAGTAATTTATTATTAGTTTATTGAATAAGGAACAGTTTTGTGATTGTATGAATATCTTACAGGATATGGCCCGATTGTTGTAGGACCGGGCCGCATTGTCCGGATCATATATAATGGCACAGTTATACTCTTCAATGGCACTGTCATACTCCTTCGCCTTGAAGTATTCATTTCCACGGAGACGGTGTCTTGAGGAAAAATTTTAAAATTATTTAAAAATAATATAATATTAAAGAAAAGTACTAAAAGATACCTACTTGTCTGCAAATTGCTCACGTTCAACCTGGCTGAGTCTCTTTAGCTGCTTTTGTAGGCGTTCATACATGGCCTCCTTTTCATCCTTCAACTCTTCTTTGGTAACTGGTTTGCCTTTGACGGGAATCTTCAAATCGGCTTCCTCCTTTTTGCGCTCCTCGTCCAGATCCATGCGCAGTATCTCCTCGTCGGGATCGTACTTATCCCACTTACTGTAGTCCGTTGATTTGATCCGGCTTTCCTTGGCCTTTGCCGGCTGTGGTGGTTCAGCTGGGGCGGGCTTCGTTGGCCCAGGGCTCGGTTTGTCCAGCTCGATTTTGCCCAGTTTGCGTATAGAAGGTAGATCCAGAGGCTGTTTTTCGTTCTTTAACTCGTTTAAGGCACTATCCTTGGATTTAATGTCTTGGGTCCAATCCTAAATCGATAAGAAGTGTATTATACTTGAAAGGCTTTAAAATTAAAATTAGAAAACAAACCAATATGGGTTTCAGTTCCTTTTTGTCGAGGATATCACTCTTCTTGATGTTCTCCTCGAAGCGAAACAATTTGCTGTCCGGCTTGAGCTGCTTTAACTTCTCCTCAGAGCATTTCAAGAGGTCTGGGTAATATCCTTCCTCGCCGGAGCGCAGGATGTGGACGATTTTCTCCATTTCCCGTGCATTTTTGCATGTCTCCACATAGGCAAAGTCCAGGTGACTTAATGGTATTTGATATTTCTCTAAGAGAGTTCTCTTCTTTTCCGATTGCATTATTTCCGCTTTGCACTGGGAATTAAATATAAAGAGTTGTTATGGGTTTGTTGTTTTGAATCAAAGTTATTGATCAAGCAAAAATGTGTCGACTTGCTTGGTTACCAATTACAGGTTTATTGTAAAATTCGAGTAAGTCTGACAGGACACGGAAAGTTATCAGGTAAAAGTTATTAAACCAAAATACAGAATATAAGACGCCATCTTCTCATTTATTTGAAATTTCCTTGTTTTTACTGACTTTTCTAAATACATATTAGACCGTTTATAAATTTAAAAAAATATCCCACCAATTCCATGGCTTTGACTAAAAATATACCTTACCTTTGCTTTCTCTATTAATCATAGTAAATAGATTAACATTATTTTTACAAAACACAAAAGGCTTCTACAATGCGCTAAAAACAACCCCGACTGCCAGAATTAGAGGCTGTGGCACAAAAGTGTATTTTAGCAGCACCTCGACATCAGGGTTCTATGGTGTAATGGTTAGCACTCTGGACTTTGAATCCAGCGATCCGAGTTCAAATCTCGGTAGAACCTTCTATAGCGAAATTATTTTTCTTTCCTTTTTTATTTTATTTTTGTGTTAGAATCGATTTATATTTTAATTTCTCTCATTAATATTCCATATTTTTAAATAGGCCAAGTGAAAAATTGCTTATTTACAGCCGTTGTTGTGTCCGCAGTGCATGTTTTGTTTTGTGCAAAACGGACAGCACGGTTCTATGGTGTAATGGTTAGCACTCTGGACTTTGAATCCAGCGATCCGAGTTCAAATCTCGGTAGAACCTGAATTAATTTTTATTATTTTTCTTTTTATTTTTATTTTTCAAAGTAATTTATTAATTTTTAGAGTTTTTTTGACGGGAAACAATTATTGAAATGGTTTGTGATAGATGTTTTTTTATATAAGTTAAGCAGTGCTTGCATTAAAGCAATCACAATTTAGGAAACAATTTCATAATACATTTTTGTTACTTTCGAATCCCCTTCAACCAATCTCAATAGCCAAGTGTATACTGTTCCACCGAGTTCATTAAAAAATCCAACTGCTGTCTCTTTAGCTACACTCGACAGCACTCCGGTTGCATACTTGCTCTTGCGTCCTCCCTGGCTCGGCACACCATCCACCAATATAGCGTCCGTATGCGTGGCGACAAGTCTGTCCAGCCTCTGCCTCTCCCTGGTCGGCATATAAGGCGAAACCCGACTATATAGAGCCACTAAGTTTGGCGTGTTCCTGATTTTGGTTCGGGCATCTGGGGAGCTGCGTATAATTTTTAGAACTCTCTGTTTTTCAGTTTGAGCTTGACGAGATGTATAGCCCAGGCAGATGGGGCTCAGGAGAAATATGGTACAACACCTGGAAACTTAAAATGTTGGTCAGGAATTAATAGTGCTTGGAATATTTTACCCCAAAAATATTGACAATTTCATATTGTTAAGCTCGGACGCCAAAGTAAACTGAACTGATAATCCTGGAGGGAAGATGGTGAATTTATACCAACAAGTCTCAAAATTGATAAAGACTTTGAGGATTCAGCTTATCAAGGAAACTTTCTATGAGCGTATTAAGAGATTGTCATTGTTTATATTTCAGTGCATTAATTTGTCATTTCGAAACAGCTAAGGTCGCGATCTCGGGATAACCCAAGATTCCAAGAAATTATGTGGACATTTTTTTTTTTCTTTTGTAATAAAGACAGGAAGAGTCTTCTGTGTCTTTATACGACGAAATAACTATTCCCATAAATATATATATATTCTTCATTTGGTTACCTTAAAAGAATTAAACTGTTTTCATGGGTTTTGTAATTACGTAAGTTTATTAAGATCATTTTGTTTCTTTTGCAGGCTACATATAATATTGTAGATTCTTCGCTTTGCTTCTATGAGCAAATCATCATTCAGAACAGCCAGCTCTTTGGTCACGAATTGGCCAAACTCTTCAGCTGCCGATTGCCTATCACTAACGGGTCTCTCCTTTTGTTCCGCTTCATCAAATCTCTCAACTTTAAAGCTCGGGGTAAAATTAATATCAATTGAAGGGCTGGAAGGGCACGGCTGAGTGCAATCCTCATACTGATGGACAACTGAATCGCTTGAGTTTGTGGGAATGTCAATTAACTCTACTTTTGGCTGCATCTCGCTCAGCCAGGGCAAATCGTCTTCGGAGCTGCTGCTCGTCTCGGGAAAGGGCTCGAACTTGATGGGCTCCAGGTGGCTCAGAAGCCGAGCCAGTTTGGCGTAGTGAATCCACTCCGACTTATCACCAGCAGTATTGCGCTGAGCCCTGTAAAAAGTCTAAATGAATTAATATAATTATAAAGGTGTAGGAGGAGATGCTCACCTGAACGTGCGTGTCAGCGATTCCATTTTGGACTTGATATCATTTGGCGTCACATGGAGACCAAGGCCGCCGAGCTCTTGTTCCATGTCCTTGTAGACATCCATTTTCTTGCGCTCACTCAGTAGCTCGGAGTTAAACTGCTCCCACACGTTAACAAACGCGATTTCCTCAGCGGAGTTCCAAAACCTTCGCTGTTTAGCAGGTGTCTTTTTTACTTTCTCTCTCTTCTTTTGTTCCGATATGCTCTTCTTCGAGCGTTTGCCATCCTTGCACCTGAAGAAATACTTGGAAGGCTCCTCCACGTAGACAGAGTTGAAAAATCCGTCTGCAAGAATCAGCGATTACTTAAACGGTTTAAGAATGCTATAGATTACACGAACCGGAATCAATTTGCACTTCAGCGTCATCGTTCATATAAATAGATTTTTGCTGTCGGTCTGCAAGTGGGTGCATTAGAATGTTTTCTAAATCACACATAATGAGATCTTACGGTGACTATTTACGTCGTCCCAGTCGGGATCCTTGGCCAACCCCTTGGAGGTAGCCGAAATTATGGCGGCCATCGTATCGAAGTGTTCCCAGGAACTAGATTTATCGTCTCGGTCAGCTTGCAACAAACTGGAATTGGAATGACATGTATTACTATGCGCCGGGTTTGACAGTTAAATGTAAGACACAGACTTGAAATACTTTCGCTTCAGGGATTCCATTTTGCTTTTGATTACTTGGCCGCTTATATCGATGCCCACTTCTCGGAAATGTTTCTGCAGTTCGGCGTAAATTTTTACCAGTTTCTTGCGACTGTCGAACAGGTACAGGTTGTTCTTCCAGATCTCGATGAAGCAGTCCTCCTCCGAAGGCTGCCATTTCCTCCGGCCGGACACTAAGTAGGAAATCATTAGTTGTGTCTCAAAACTCTATTTAAAACGTTTTATTTACTTTTTGAGCCGAGTTTTGGTTTGTTTACTAGTTGTCGATAATCGATATTTTTCGATATCGATTTATTTATTCAACTGAATGAGCGCACGCACGGTCCGGCAATGTTAGTCTCTGGCGAATGAAGCTTGGCAACGCTGGTAAAAATTCGGAGCGTTGCCAGACTTTGCGATCATGTGCGACCAGCGTTGCCCATGTTATCAATATATATAAATTATCTTTAAAATTTTTATACAAAGATACATAGGACTGATATTCAAATTAAACGGCGCCAAATTTAAAAGTTACTTTTGCAATATTTTGGAAACGATCGTTTATTTGCTGAATTAAAAAATGTTAATTGCTGTTAAATATTATATTTTCGTCGCTTGATCGATAATAAATTTTTAAGAAATAACCCAAGATAATGTTTAAAAACCTTATCCCAAGAATTAATACATTCTCGTTTTGAATAAAATTACGTAAATACATAGTTTATTTAAATGTTTAGTGTAAGCTTTAAAACTTATTTACATGGTTGTGCAGCAGCGATACAAGTATTTCCGTGTATGTTGGGCTTTACAAAATACATAATAGGTACGCGTACGTTAATCAATATATTTTTGGGTGTGTGCACTCTCCTTGCCACAGCAACATTTCAAAACCATGCATTAAGGACACTCGGTTTCCTGTCTACCTCAACTTCTTCTCTTTTCCACCTTGATCTTGGACTGACTACAAAATAGATTTTTGGTTCGCTTAGTGCTAGATTGATTCGCTTAGGACCTAGGGGTGTGTGCGAACATAAGGTACTCGACACTCATAAGTAAGGGTAATACAGATTTTACACAAGCAGCATTAGATTTGCAGTATATAGTTATATATAGTGTGTCAAGTGTGACCTAAAACAGACGCCTGAAGTGATGCGGTGAATGAGAGCTATTCGAAGATCGAATTGTGTGTGTATTGCCGGTTGCTTTCTATTTTTAGTAGGAACGTTGCAGAGCAATGCCAAGAAGCAGAAGAAGCGCGACTTACAAATAAATAAATATACAATTGCAAAAAGTAAATCGGTTACCTAAACTATGCTGGCTAACTTACACGTTTATATCACTTTTCGCAAATAATTCGTTTCGTAAAATTAATTTGAGGCCTTCGCATGAATACAAATAATGGTAGTAGTTACATAAACTAAATCGCGTATTTTTGGTTAAAATCAATTTGAGTTTTCCCCATTGGCTTAGAAGATGTTGATCTGGAACTCGCTGACGATGTCCTCGAGGAAGATCTTCAGGCTGTCGTAGGAGTGCTTGCGCCAGTAGATGTTGTTGTTGACCTGCTCCAGAGCCAAATTGATGGTGGACTCCACACCTCGCAGGCCCAGCTTGCGGCAGGTGGCAGCCAGGTCCTGCAGCTTATGCTTATGATAGTCCTTGTTCATGTAGACGGTCAGTGATTTGATCATCGCAGACACAGTGGAGAAGCCGTCGCCATAGCTATGGGGATCATACAAAAATGAATACATTTTCAGGAATATATTGACTCAAGAATCCTTACTATTCGGCAATCTCCTTGATGTTGCTCTGCAGAAAGTCAAAGGCTAGCTCGTGGCCCACGGCATTGTAGGCCACGGCCGTGAAGGCCCGGTCTCCATCCTGCTTCAGGATGCCCGATGTGGGATTGATAGTCATGTTGAGGTACCTATTGAAAGGAGACTATTGAAATCTTGCTTTAATTGAAGTGTTATTGACACTCACTTGGACAGCAGCCATGGCTTGGTGGTGCAACCCAACGAGCCAAGGATCTCCTCCTTCTCCGAGGCACTCGTTGTCGTCTTGTACTGCTTGTAGGCGAAGTACCACTCCTGGAAGGAGCCCTCCGCCAAAGCTGTACAGTAAATCACTGACTTGAGATTCGGCTTTATGCTGTTTTTTATGAAAGATAATTTGCTTAGAGAGCTTATTAATTTAGGAGGTGCGACAAACTCACGGATTCTTCTTGGGATCCCGCATCCACTCTCGGAACTTCATCTGGGCCACTTGGGTGCACCGATCGTAGTTAAATTTACAGGCCAAGTTGGCCACCAAGGCTCGGTGCTGAAGCTGCAGATGGGACTCGTTGTCCGGCTCATTCAGACCATACCGGTCAAAGGCAGGACGTACTATGAACTTCATGAAGGCCTAGTAAATGGGAAATTGAAATAAATATAAAGTAAGTAAAAAGAAAGCAGAATATTTTCCATGAACTCTCACCCTAAATGTCTCATAGGCAGGCTCTCTCTTTAGGTTGTTGGCGAGATAGTTGAGTCCGCGGCTGGCGGCACTCCACAGCAACTCGTCGTCCACAGACGTGTATAGCTCCATCAGGAAGGTTAAACTGCAGGTTTATATGATTCAATAGAGAAAATATATATATTGTTTTAAGTTTGCAACTCACGGTATATCATAGGTCAGGTACTCCGCTTGGGCCAAGTGCAGGGCATCGTCCAGCAGCTGGGCTCCCGTTATCCTCGGCAGCATGCTGAAGTTCTTCTTGAGGGCCAGCCAGGAGGTCATGTCGTAGTTGACTCGGTAGTAACCTTGGCGGTTCAGGTTCAGGTAGATCAGGTTGTCGTTGTTGGCACTGTGCGTGAAGACGTCGCTCACGATGAGCTCCTCCTCGTCCTGGCTACGCATCCAGTGTGTGGGCACATTGTCGCCCTTGTGCAGCTCGTCCGTCTCGAAGGTGATGGGGATAAACCAGCGGCTCTGGTCTGCAGGGTTCTTGGTGGGCAGTAGGTAGCGCTCCTGGCGCAGCACCAGATCAGCGCCTCGGCGCTCCACATTGACTACAGGATAGCCCGGCTGAGTGATCCACGAATCCATGATTTGCTTGATGGACAAATCCTTTGGCAGCGTGCCCTGTTCGTGACCATGGTGCGTGAGGATGGCCCACAGGTCGTCTCTGTCGATGTTGCCATAGGCAAACTTCTTCAGCAGATCCCGAGTGGCCGAGCGGAAGGCCTCGTCGCCCACAATCGAGTTGAGCATGCGCAGCAGGATCGTGCTCTTGGAGTAGCTGATGGGGTTAAAGATGCGTTGCACGTCGCTGGTGGAACGCACCTCGAAGGAAATGGCGTGCGAGGTGTTGTCGGAGTCCAGTTCCATCGAGGCCGAGAACTCCGAAACTGTGAAAGTGTCCATCACCTGGAACTCTGGATGGGAGAACTCCAGGGCCTTGAAACTCATGTAGCAGGCGAAACCCTCCTTCAGCCAGAGGTCGTCCCATCTCTTGGGCGTCACCAAATTGCCGAACCATTGATGGGCCAGCTCATGGGCAACGATATCGGCCACGAATTGCATGTGGTACGAGGAGGAGGCCAGCTCTAGATCCTCGGGCACAAGCAGTGCCGAGTCCCGGAACGTAATCAATCCCCAGTTCTCCATTGCCCCGAATCCAAACTCTGGCACTGAAACCAGATCGATCTTGGGCAGCTGGTTCTTGATGCCAAAGTAGTCCTCGTAGTAGGGCAGGAACTTGCGCACCATCTTGTAGGCGTAGTGAGTCATCTCCACATACGGCGATCTCGTCCAGAGCTCCACTCGAGGCGCCATCTCACTGTCCAGGGCCGCGTATTGGGAATCCACCATATTGGACACGATGAAGGCCACCAGGTATGTGGGCATTTTGGGAGTTGTCAGGAAGTCGTCCCTGATGTAGCCGGGCCGATAGCGAGTACTGTGCGACTTGGGCATGTTGGACAGGGACATCTTGAACTCGTTGCTCCGGATAATGCTGATGGTGAAGTTGGCCTTCATGTCGGGACGATCGAAGCAGGGGAAGGCGCGTCGGGCGTCGATGGGGGAGAACTGTGTGCTGATTACCCATCTAAAGTAAGGCGGAGTTTAAGTATTTGGATAAAGAATTCAAAAATGATAGGACTACTTACTCAGTCTTCTTGGTGTCTGGATTAATGTAACTGGTCTTGTAGACACCCTGCAGGGTGTCCGTCAGCTGGCTGACAAAGTCAAGGCTCAGAAGCAGCCGCAGCAGTGTCTCTCCGGACAGAGCCTTGTCCAGGTGGATCACAAAGGTGCCATTCTCATCGCCATAATCGCTGTCAAAGTCCACCTCCTGCTCATCACTGGCATTGCTGGTCCTGCCTGGTAATGAAGCTCGTATCACCCGCACATTGGAGATGCTCACGTTGTGAACATCAAGGACAATGGGTTCCCAGCTGGTTACTTTGGAGACATCCCGTTCGATTTCAATGGTCAGGCTGCCGTTGCTGGCCGACACCTCGACATGGGGCTCGATGAGCAGGCTGCCAGAGAGGAGGAGAAGGTATCATCATACTTGTTAGTATCATAAAAATAGCTCGCCAGATTGCAGGTGAAATGCAAATGGCTGCCAAAAATGTCACTTTGGCCCCGTCAAAAGTGCCAATCAATCAATCAGTCACCGCGAGTTCAGGAAGGAGAACAGTCTGCACATGTGTTTGGCAGCCATTCGGGTGCACATTCGGGGGCAATGCAATTGCCATTGCGATCTGCCTCGAACTTCGAACGCCGCCATTAGTTGGGGATGGCGGCAAATGAAATGCATGCCATCATAAGCCGCCACGGCAATCAAAGCCAAACAAGAAGCGTGATAATTGTGGGGTAAGCTTTATGGAAGATGGAATACCCTCTTAAAATATTCTATTGCTTGAAGGAAGCTCCTAAAAAATATAAAAAGCCCAACACTAAGCTGTGAATAAACTAACTTCCTTAAGCTTAACCAAACCAAGACAATCAACGCTCTACAGGGTATTCCTCTTAGATTAAATATCAATTCCCCCAGCACGAATGCCAAGAATGCCGCGGACCCAGTGGCAGATGCGGCCTGCTGGAGTTTCAGCCTCCATCCTCCATTCACCATTCTTCAGGCCGCCGCCAATCTGGAATCCCCTGGGTGCTGGCTTTGCGCCTAGTTGCAATTAATTGAGGCGATTGGCTTACAATGCGTGCGCTTGGGGCAACCAGGAAGCGTGCTTCTAGCAATTTGCAATGGGTATGGGAGTGAGAGTATCTTGCAGATACTGCTCAACAGTGTTGCTTTGATCGGCAGCTGCAAAATCAGTTGCCATCGATCCGCTAGATCGTGCAGCACTTGGACTGCACTTGCCGCCATCCATCAAGCATCGATTGCCCAGACTTTTATCTACGACTTTTCCTCCGACTTTTCCCTCTAACTTCTCCACTTGCTTCCCTCCGACTTCTCGTCCGACTTTTCCCCGGAGTCTGAGGCTGCGTGCGGTGCTCGAATTAATGCCCAGCTTGGGCTTTCTGTGTCAATTATATTAATGCAATGCGGCTACCGCGGAGCCGCGCATCTTCATCTAGCCAAAGTATCTGCCATCTCCTATCGGAGCATCTACCCCGGCGCAAGTATCTGGCGCATTATGTCATGTCGACAGTCGGCGTGCGTTTATGCTTTCCTCAGATCTATGCCGCCGTTACTCTAAAGTGTGACCGGTGGTTGGCAGGCCTTGCTGCCTTAAGATGGCCATCTCCTGTGGCGACCTAAACTGGCTGTATGTTGGCCGCTTCAAGTGGCTGGTGTCCACCTTTGGAGCAACTGAACTGCGACGGCTCAATCCTTGACCCAGTTTGTGGGTAACAGTGGTAATAGAAAAATAAACGTGTACACACGACCCCAGAACTGTGACGTCAATGGGGGTTGGCTTGGGGCGGATGCGAGTGAAAGAGTTCGCGGGTCTTAGGCGATGCCAAGGATAGAGATAAGGGGATAACGGAATAGGCCACGGGGTGGGAAGCGATATTTATGAGAAAAAGCCTGGTAAAAGTTTGGCCTCTTAATCCCATTACAATGTATTAGCATTTGGTGCCAGGAAGTCCAAGAGGAAAGGTTCTATAAACTAATGTCTGGGCACAACTGGGGCCTGTTTCCTTTGGGTAGGAAATATTGACGGGTTAGGAGGAGGCCACCATATTTTGCATATATAAATATTTATCATATTTATAGAATACAACAACATTCTATATTTCTGCCTTAATTTTAAGTACCCTTTTAAACTGAATTACTTAAGGATAGTTGTCAAAACACTCTTTAGTTTTGACATCATAAATGCCTAGCCTAATTAACCACTTTTTGTTTTAATTATTATTGACTTCCCTTCCTGTATTCTGTACTTATAAACCCTCTTAAAAACCTGATATTTAATTGCTATGATTTCCCACATATAGTTAAACGATTTAGTTATCAAACTAATATCACTTGTCAGGCGGTTCTCTTAACTTGTCACAACACAGCACATCACGATAGATGCACTTTGGTCAAACGAACTGATTAAGAGCGCCGTCAACTGTCGGCGGGACATGACCTGGATCAATTCCGGCAGTAGTTTCAGCGACAGCGAAGAGATACAGAGAGCCGGAAATGCCGGGGAGATCTGAGTGAGCAATTTGAGTGTCAGTTGGGATTGCATCTTTCCTCGAATCGAATGGCGAACATGCAAAGCAATTTAAGCAACACAAGGAGCACAGGCACTGATTTTTATTAGGAGCAATTGCGGCTTAAGTGGGAAATTACTTGGGGAGCCGCCCCATTAATGGCACATTGTTTAACCAACTCACCTGTAGTGCAGGGGTCGCCAGCCTTCGTACAACTTGAGGGGTCGATCCGTGGGCTTGGTGGTGTTATCCTCGATTTCGGTCGCCGGCACTGGTATGTCACCCACTGGCGGAGCCAACACCGCCTTCTTTTCCTGCTCCACAATGGGCGGCAATGCCGGGGGCGGTGGAGCACTCGTGGTCAGCGAGGGCGTGTCCAGCTGCGTGGGCGGCGGAGAGTTAACACTCACCCATCCGGCGGTTTGGATGGGATGATCGGCACCTGGTGATGGGTTGATGCAACTGTAAGGAACGGAAGAGGTAGAACCAGTTGGTAATCAAGCTTGAGTTCATGCAAAGTGCCCGGGTCACACCCAATTCTCGAGCGAACCCTTCCCAAAACCACTTTCACTTTCACTTTCCCAATGAGGTCATGTCGTCGGCTCTCCTTCGACTGCCAATTAGCACGCTTGCCAAAACGTTTAGCAAAAAATGCAAAACGGAACCACAGAAAACAAATATTCGGAGAACACTAAATAAGCAGAGCCACGCCTGGATTTGATTTGGGTTTCGGTTTACACCCAACACAACAACTCACCCGGAACCCACTTCCTTGGGGCTGATTCCCTGCCGGGTCACAAAGTAGGTGACTGCAATGGAGAAGAGCAGGGCCACCAGGAAGATGAAGGCGGCGATGATCAGGCACGCCTTGGAAACATAAACGCCCGACGGAGGTCCATTGAATACATATTTTTGGCCATTTTTGGTCTTGAGTTGACCGCCTGGAATTTGAAAAAAATACAAAATGAATAATTAATTTTATATCCTGGTGACTTTTTAAATATTTTCCATATTTAATGTAATATTCCTACAAAATCAATTAAAACGAGAATTTTAGTATTTTGAAT
This sequence comes from Drosophila seguyi, assembly GCA_008042675.1. NCBI lineage: Eukaryota > Metazoa > Arthropoda > Insecta > Diptera > Drosophilidae > Drosophila > Drosophila seguyi. The sequence continues at coordinate 3,697 of VNJU01005342.1, read as the reverse complement.
TTTATAAAAACCCCGCCATAAAATTGTAATAAGCCAATGAAAAAGAATTGTATGGTTCTTAAATCCTAACTTTTTAATTAAAATTTCCAAAGGGTGTGATAACATTTCCTTAAGACCTGGAACACTCATAAATCCCAAGTTTTATTCATATTTTTTTTGTGGTTTTTCGTTCTCCCCCCGAAAGAGAACGAGAAAGAAGTTTATAGGCTGTCAGAAATCATCACACCCTCGTTTTTATTTACACAGATGCATGTATCTTTTACGTCTCGGCCATAAAGTTTATGCTTTGTCCAATTAATTGATTGTTTTCAGTGCATTCAAAAATTGTTTATAGATCTTTGTATCTAATTATTTCGGATTGGAAATTCCTCGCATGCCGTTGCAGCATATGAATATATAGGAATCCCCGATGTAAACAATTGATGGCAACATCAAATTGATTTATAGCATAATTTGGCCAAGAGTCGGAGTGCTTGGAAAAATCAAAATGTTAGCGGGCCATTTAGCGGGGCGTCGACAGCGACATGTGGAAAACCGATCTGCCTACCCCGCAGTGCGGCAGTGTCTTAAACTGATCGTTAAACTCGCTCTTTATGGCGAAAAATTCAAGTTGAGGGGAAAATTAATGTTTAGCTCATTTTAAAAGGGCAAAACAGTTTGTTGAACAAACGAAGAAGAACTTGATTGTTTGGCCCAGGGTCCAAAACGTTTGATTACAGTGGCACTCGCAAGTATTTTAAGTACATAATTAATTTTAACTTATGTTTTTTAGAATTTAAATATAAATTATTCCAGCAGAAAATCTAAAACTGCTTTTATTTATTTTATGAGTAATAACAGCACAACTTTCTGTTTATAATAAAGTCATATTTTCCTGGTATTCTTATCTGAAAACACTGCGTTGCTTAGTGTATGATTACCCATGCTAAAACAAAGAGATAAGATGGAAAATATACACCCGATAAGCGAAAAAATTCGTACTTTGCGGAAGTATATAGTCAGCGGCTCTTAAAATCAAAATCATAATAAAGATAAAGTAGACGCATACTCACAGCACGCACTATGCGGTGCCACTGTCAACGAACGGGAGCAGAAATAGCAGCACGTGCTGGGAATTTTCAATTAGCCGATTACCATTACCATTTCTATTTCTCGCTGGCCTTCACCGAAGGAGGCCGAAAAAACACTCACAACTTTTTTTTATGACGTGTGCGCATGGCACTTTTATAGGAAAGGCATGGGCTGTGTCAGTGACTCTTTCGAACGCCACTCGTATCTTGTTTTAATTAAATTTCACTAAGAGCCCAACCATGTTCCCTGGCTTTCTAACGCACTTTCCGCCCCGTTCACCTTTTACACCTGCGGCAATGCAGTTCTGCATTCCGACATATGTTGAGACCATCCTCGCCGCCCCACTTTTCCGGGAATCTCCTGCAGCTTTGATCTCCAACCACGCTCGGGTGGAATTTATGTGGTGCAGCCGAAAATAAAAAAGCAACTGCACCACCTGCGGCTGCGAGCGACTCGTGATCTCTGATAAATCAGTTGTCAAGAACTATAACTCAGCGATAGCGCACACGCCCTGAAAGCTTTTCAGAAATTTACCCGATTTTCCATTTTTTCGTTTTAGTTTTTCCACATTTATTTATTGGTTGTTTGTGGGGGAGGTGGAGCTGGCAAAGATCTCGTCTTGATGATGAACACATGATGAACCTCAATTTCCGCCATGAGCAGGGGAGGGTGTGTGTGTGTTGCTTCATTAGCGGCAGGGAACTAATAACTCCATCAAACCCAAACCCCATCCAACTCCCTCCCGGACGACTTAATATTCATAAGTCGAAGTTTAAGTAGCGTCAAGCGACAATAAAACATTCAAATTAAGTTGGTTCGCCGGCTCTTTTTGAATGAAGTGAAATTCACTCTGTGGGTGTCAAGCGTGAGGCGCCATCAAACTTGGGGAAACACCCACGGGAATTTGTTGGGATTAGGGCCAGATCGACGTTAATGTGGGATTGCCGAACCCGTAAAACTTAACTAAAATGGTTAATGAAAATGCTAATTTGGGTTGATTAAAAGCCGGGATCAACTGGAGCGATCTAAACACAATATACATCCAAAAGGTTGAACCGTAAGCTTGAACCGAAACCAATAACATTATTTTAATAGCTTAACCGACAAAGTGTTTCTGATGAGTTCTTTCTCTTCTTTATTATTTTATTTTATTCTGTTCTTATTCAAAATAATATCATCGATTTTCGGTTGTAATGAATCTAAGGTCAGCTCTCTGGGCCTTTTTTTTAATAATAAGTGGAAAGCACTTTTCGATAGGGATGTATATTGGAAAAAAAATAAATATGTGTCGATATCGTGGTAAATTTCATAGCGAAAAATGCACTGTGCCTGATATTTCTAAGTGCTTTAAATTAATTTTAACCTGAAAATGTCGCAAAAACTCTCCACAAAATGTTATCTTATATTTATACTTTTCTGATTCAGATTTATTGTAGATTTCGTCACGTCATGTCAATTTATTTATTAATGTTCGAGTCAATTATTTGTACAGTATAGATATAACGATATATTTCTGCCATATAAGACGCATTTTTAAGTTTTTAAAAATACGTTGTTACTTAACAAGAATAAATGAATGTTTTTAATATCTGTAGTACTTCTTTTCACGGTTATTAAATTCTTTTAAAATTTTGAAACATACCCAAAAATCGGTCCTTTGATATGTAATCGAAATGAAAACGTTTTCTTAATTTTTTCGTATCGTCGAATTTAAAATTACGCAATTTGGCAACAAATCCGTGGAAAGGACCACCGCCTGCCGTAGCGGCGGAGGCTGCAGATGATGAACCTGGCGGTGATGATAATGAAGCAGAAGCGGATGCGGATGCTGATGCGGTTTTGGATGCAGATGTCGGAGTGGCTGCTGCTGCTGATGTTGTGGTGGTGGGCGCGTAAATTGCGGACGCCATTAATGGGATTTGCAGTTTGGGATTGGTATAGGATATGATGGCTGCGTTGGGCGTAGAAGGAGTAGAAGAAAAAACAGAGAGCAAGCTGGAGTTAAAGCCGAAATGAATTTGAAAGCAAGGTGAAATGGTTAATATTATTAAGCGAAATGGTGACGGATGGTGATCATGTGTGTGGGAGGAAAATAAAATTAAAAGTAGAATACAAAAGTGTAACACGAACAAATTAAATGAAAGACATTTAATCACATCGACGGGGAAATTGGGGTGTGTGGAAAATGTAATGAAAATGCGTTCAGTGGCACGTGTCGCTGCAGGGGTTCCCATTACGCTATCTCCCTCGCCCATTTGATTTTCCTTCCCTCCCATTTTCCCCTCCCTACTTTTCGCTTTGTTATTTCCCAGCGATGCGTGAGTGTAAATTGCACAGAATCGTTTGCCGATTGCCGGCGCCAAATGTTTGAAATATCGCTAAAAATATACACTCATTTGCACAATGTATGAGGCACATGCATTCGCCGAGTGTGTGTGTCAGCGCCTCGGTGTTATTCAACTTTGCCAGATCGGCAGATCGGTAAAACGCCAGCCGCTTCTATAATTAGCCATAAGGAAATTTTAATTCTCAAATGATTTTTGCACTATTATAGAATAACAAGGGTAGAAAGAATGGCAGACAGAAATGTTGCAGTTCTGGATAGTCAATCTATAAATACCCTGAA
>VNJU01005338.1:0-16320 GCA_008042675.1 Drosophila seguyi | reverse complement strand
AAAAGAAAACAGCACCGGAACGGGAAGAGCATGCGGGGGAAACTCTAAGCCACAAGACACCCGAGCTGCGTATTACAATGAATCCTGCGGCGGGCGTTGTGCAAACCAAACCGAAACAAACTATGTTAACTTGCCAGCAATCCTTGCAAAAAGGAGAAGAGGCGACGACGCATGTGGGAACACGATATCATTCCATTCAATTCACTACCAGATCCTGATCCCCTCCCCTGCACTGCTGATGGCTGGATAATGATGCAGAACGCCGAGTAAACCCTTTGCTGACTTGTTGCTTGGCTAAATACACGAGTCCTGCAGAGATTGACAGTTGGCAGCAGGCGAAAATGCAAACAAGGATATTCGAAATCTTGGGATAAGAGGAAAGTAAGATAGCATATGTAGATGTGGAAATTTGTTGTAAATAAACAGGGTTGAAGGTGAGATTATAGTGGTAATATTTTGTTAAAATGAATAACAGAAAGTCAATGAGGTATTAGGTATACAAAATCACACTTTAAGCTATTTACTTCCTTACTTTTAGGAAAAAAATAAGACATGATCATAAATTAAAGTACTTACATCTTTAAATCTGAACTATTTTACCTACTTGCTAAGTATTTATCACATACTCTTTTAAATGATAGATATTATTTGCTGCTTCCCATATTTCTCTAAAACCTCTTACCCGCACATCAATTTACTTATAGATCCCATTCAATTCCTGGCAAGTTGGAAAAGCAATTACTTTTTCGTTAACATTTTTGTGCTTCGTAAACATTTAATTTCCAATTTTAATTTGCTTCAATGCATTGCCACACACACTCACACCGAAGGCTCTCATTGGGGACTGCTGCTAGATGAGGTCCTGCTGCAGCAGCAGCAGCAGCAGCAAAGGACCCGTATGCCAGCCTCCTGCTGCTACTCCTCACACCCCTCTCGCATGTGGCCCGGGCTCCGTTTCTCATTTACATTAAATAAATATTGTACAATTGTATTGAGCAGCTGGCAAAGGTGAGTCGTCGAGGCGTCCCGGTCCGATGAAATGAGCTCCGGATTGGATTCCGGGCCCAACTTCTTACGAGTAGTGGTGCGGCTTTGGCTTTCCACCTCCACTCCGGCAAGTGTAAATATTCCCAGAAAATAAAAGAATTTCAGCCCGACTTCAGCCCCAATTGACAAAGGAAAAAAAATATAAACGAAACTCGAGTATTTGCAATGAATAAAATGGGAAATTGAAACGTTTTGCTGGTTTTCGGTTTATGGAAAATGCATGTCCTGTATGCAAATGCCTGGCAATGCCAAGGCAATATTGCAATATTTGGTAACAGTCAAAACAGCCCAATTTTATTCCCATCTGTGCACTAAATGATTTTTCATACTTTTCCTTTCTTAAACTATAAGAGATTTGCATAGAGTTTGCCATGAAATTAATGTTTTTCCATGTTTTTTCAGTTGTCCTCTCTGCCATGGCGCCCTGCACTCGCACACAGATGTCATATCCTTTTTAATGGCTCACTGGAGTCCTGGTGATGCAATGACTTGTGATGTGCAAATGTTATCCTGTCTCCCAGGCTGTCTCTATCCTCCGTCCGTCTGACTGTCGGTCTGGTCTGTCATGTCTCTCCGCATGTGTGTTTATAATTTACTTTGCTTTCTGACAAAAGGATTTTAAAACAATTATTTTAATGTTTTTCCCACACACACAGACACACGCAGGACGCACAAGGAGAGCCACGTCAAATTGAGTTTTGTTTCATTGGCAAAATGTTAAAATGTTGAAATGACTTTTGTCAATTTTTGGCTTTTAAATGCAATTTTTCTCTTCATTTAACATTCGCCCGGCTCTGGCGCCATATAATTCGTGCAAAATCGAAAACTTTATTTAATCAAACACAAACACAAATGCAAATCCAACAAAAGTGCAATGTAAATAATGCCGAGCAAGCCGAGCAAAAAGAGTTTTTGCCGTTTGCTGTTTGCTGTTTTTGCCTCCGCTCGTGTTTTTGTTATTTCACAAATTATCCCCACAGTTATGTAAATGCGAAATTTTTCTGCAATTATTTATTGAAGCGTTAAGCAAAATACACAAATTAGATTTTAAGGCGTACAAGTCAAATACCAAATGTGCAAAATTTCCCCGAACAAATTTAATAAAGTGTAAAGCTTCAATTGGGGCTTAAACTTGGGAGCCAGCTATAACAATGATAAATGATCTGGCTAATTACGGCGGCAGAATCAACTTTATGACCAACTTGTCCCGCCTAATCGCAACCGCACAACAAATCCTTAAGTAATTCCCAACACCAACACTTGCAGCGGTTTTTCCCCTCGCAGAATATCTAGATGGCTGAGACCATTCTGTGGACGGCACAAAGTAAGCAAGTCATTAACATATCGCACCAATGAAAATGCAAATGCACCTCATATTCCCAGCCAGGATAAGCACCGACCAGCACTCCTGCGAAGGATAATGCCCTGCTCTCTCTATGCTGACCGCCTGTCCGTCCGGTGGCTCATTAAAATGCGCTGCCATCTTGCGAAAGTGAAAAATTGCCCAGTCAAGGGAAGAGAGTCGAAAGAAAAACCAAGAAATTGGTGAGAGGAAAAAAACTTGAAAATAAAAGTTGGTTTTAGGGGAGGATCGCAATGGAAATATCCTAACTTTTGGGATTATTCGAAATATAAAGCGATTGTAAACTGCAAGCAAATTTAATTAGAAAATCTATTTTCATATTTTATATTATAAAAAGTCGTTTGATGAGGTAACTTAAATGAAATAAATAAATCAAATTTGAATCAAAAACAAAATCACAAAATCACTTTCAGTAATGTGGATGTTTATTGGGAAAACTATCATCAATAAAATACATAAATCAACAAAAACTTTAAGTTCTTTATTATATCCCGAAAATAATACATTTTGACCCAAATAACTTTATCCCAATTATAAGTATAAAAAATGATGACATTCAACGTAAAATATTTTAAATAGTTTCTATAAAATATCAGGAGAACTGTATATATTTTGTTTGTCTTAGTTTATCGCTTATACAGATCCTATAAATGAAACAAAATATCAATGTACGTAGGATTTTATATAAATAAAACCTCAAATAATAGTGTAAATTTCCGTAAAGTGCCTTCCCATTTATTTTCCAAACTTTCAGTTAATTTTTTTCAAGATCCCTGTAAAAGATACTGATGACAGACAGGGGTCTTGTCTAGAAACTGCTGCTCCCTAAGTAAGAGTATTATTCCGACTACACAAAAGAAAGTCAAAAAACTTTTGCGGCCACTGCAGTCTCATTGCTGGCGGTGGAACTTGGGAAAGGTGTTCCACTTAACTTGGCTCCGCCGTCGCTATCCTTGTTGTGGCTATTGTAGCTCTAGCTTTACGCATTGTTAGCACTTCATAAAACAAATCTCATGAATATTACGCGGTTTTATCTGTGCGCTTGAATTGTTAATGCGTATAGCCAGTGCCAGTTGGTGGTCGAATGGCCGCATCCTTAACTTGGTTTTGGCTGCGGGTTATTGCCAGACGGGGTGAGGGGACAGTACTCGCAATCCGGAATCCTGCAGCCTTATGCTCCGGCATCCTTGCAGTCCCCTCCTTCCCTCCTTTTCCGCTATTCTGGCCGACGGTGAGCGGTGCAGTCATGTGCAGGAATTAATTTTGCGATTACGCGTAATTACAGCCCGGAAAAAAGTCAACAAAGAAGGACGCAGCTTCGGCGGCGGCGGCTGGAGCAAAACTTAATTGCGAGTAAGTGTTGCTTAATACTCATTATCTGCACTCGCGCCTCTGCTCCCGCCACACCCCCTCCTTCCCTCCGCAGAAGGGGCGTGTCAGCGGCATTGCCGAAACTTAATTGTTAGCTTGCCGAAACTTTTCGACGCGATATTTAACCCTTTACTTTTTGTTGCTAATTAAAAAACTTTTGACGGAAGATAAAAAAAAAGAAGTATATATATGTAAAAAAAAGATGGAAAATGAAGAGCAAGGAGCAAAGCAGATAGCGACATAGATATATATGTTCATGGCTGGTTGTTTACACAAAAGCAATCATACGCCACGTTGTACTGCCCCCTCCCACCACCCAGTTATCCTTAACAGTATCGTCACTGTCAACAATACGACATCAAGGAGCGAATTTCGTTGGATTTCCACGAGTTTTCCAGGGGTTCCTTCGCCCGACTTCTTGACGTTGCGCTGAAGTTTCATTAATTAGATAAAACTTTCTACCATTTCCCCCTCCGTACATTGTTAATGACGCCGAGCGAGCGAGCGAACGAGCTGCAAATTATTTGCACACAACAAAAGTCAAAAAGTTGCAGGACCCCGGGAAAGACCGAAAATGTTGGAAAATGAAATATAAAAGTGGCTCATTGAGTGCGGTTAGCAAGGGTATTAAATGTAAAAATAAAATTTTTGAATGGATAAAAATAATAAAATAATTTTGAAGACTTTTAGAAAGATTTAGTAATAATAAATGCAAAATACCTTACAATAATATGGTAAAAAATTTAAATCCAAGGAAGGATCCTATTAGATTGGTTAGAAATAAAGGAAAACTTTATTAGGATATCAGTAAAATTTACAAATATTAAATACAAGATACTAGCTGAAATTTGTATGCTAAAAATATATTTAAATAAATCGTAGTAATTATATTCAATTTTTTAAAGACCAAAAACTTATTTAAAATGTTAATGCTTAAGAAATAAGCAGAAGTAGAGTATTTCTTAATGTATCAGACCCTTAACATTGGTATTGTTGGGTAAAAACCTATCTTACCTGCGGCAATCCCTTAGATACTTCGAAGAACACCTAAAAAATTAGGTTTCAATTAAAAATGCAACTTCAGAGAATAAAAAAAGGGTTAAAGAAGAAAAGGTATACAAAACCAATCAGTCCGGATGATTGCTGCCCAAGTAACTAGGCCTCGTGTCTTGAGCAAATATCCAAAAATATCCAAGAGAAAAAAATTAATTAGCCTGTCCCGAGGCTCTCAACTCCTTTCACATTCAGTGAGCGGTGCTAATCAAGGCAGCGTTCTTGCTAGGTGGTAAGTAAAGAAAAACCGGAAACGCCGCACCAAGAAGCGCCAATCAAATTAAAAAAAAGGACCACATCAAGTAACCCCAGGATGCGAATGCCAGCCACAGGATGCCCGGCTACAAGATACTAGATACAAGATACAAGTCCATGGGATATGCGGAAGATGAATTTTTAATTTGTTGCCGCTACTTCCCGTTTTAATTGTTGTTGACAGACTGAGTGACTGACTCGGGACTGACTGACAGCGTAATTTACAATCCTTTTTCTTTTTTCCGCCCCGGCTTAGGAAATCCCACCCCGCAGCTCCGAAAGGGGGCGCTGCGTGATGATGGAAATTTTAATTAAAGAAATTGCGGTTAATCCTGTTACACAAAAAATGAAGATTCTGCCTCCGGGGGTCAGCATCATCTACATCGAAACCAAAATTGTGGCTAATTGTAGGGGAATTTACAGGGGTAGAAGGGGGCACAAAGTAATACATCTCATCTACGCATGAACATGAGGTGTCCTTATGGCCGGATCTCCACCTGGCAACCAAGCCGACGTTCATCATCATCAAAAGAGTGAAGAGACAGAGCTCAGCCTATGGGAAAACATTTTCATTTTCACTTTCGTTTGCTCGCTTTTAATGGCATTACCCAAAAATGGCAAACGGGGGGTGAGACTTCAGGTGGGAAACACTTTCATATTTGTCAAAGGATTTTTGGGTAATTTCATTTTATGCCATTTGCACACCAATTTGCATCGAAATTTCAAAGTCTTCAAAGATGGCAGAAGAGTGCCTTTGAAAAGTGTTGAGGTGTAAGCTATTTTAAGGGTTAATAAATAAAAGAGAAGGAGAAGATTTATTGATATAATTATAAAAGAATTGAATAATATTTATATTATATATTTCCTTTCTTGTATTTTTCTTATAAGTAAAATTTAGAAAATCTTATTTATTTCTGTTTCATTACCAAATCCTTAAATTATTCATTTTATTATTCATTTTGTGCAAAGAACAGCTCACACTTTTCGCCAGCACTGTGGTTTTCCTGTGTGATTAAGGAAAATGTGATGTCATGTTGACATTGTGCGGTCCATTAAATCGGGTTTAACTAACCCAAATATTTGGCAGCAAACAATGCATGCCAGGACCTGTTGATCCTGACAAAAAAAAGCGTTTGCTAACCAAATAAATGAAGCTTATGGCTAAGCGTTGAAGCCAACTAAAAATAAATTTAAAATAATTTTCTATAACGATGGTTTGATGGATGGTTTAAGAAGTTAAAAAACAAAGGCCTACAATATATGAACGTATACGTAAAACGTTCATTTTTCGCTGAAGATTCTCAACGCAGCAAGAAATTAACTTAAAAAGTCATTTTGCGGGCAAAAGGATGAGCCGGCTGTGAAAAAGGATTAATTGCATGAGGAGGACGTGGAGTCAAGGCCTCCCCTTCTGACAAACATGAGGAGCAGGCAACGAATATGCAGGATCCAGGAACTGACTTTTCCATAAGCCATCGACTTGCACCGCCGCAGCCACATCCTTTTGGCCGAAGCCAGGACGAAGCCGTGACTGTGTGTGTGTATGCTCTGGCGGATCCGTATTTTTTAATAGTGTTCCGTGTGCCTCTCGGCGTTAATTTATGCCACAAAATCATTTTCTTTTATACTCTCCACTCTGCCACATGGGAAAAAATTAAAAAAAAAAAAGAAAGAGTACAAAAATATAAAAAGGGCAAAGGGGGCGGAGAAGCGACCGAGCGAAGGAGCATGGAGCGTGGAGCGGAGATGCAAATTGCGTTGCACTGCCCGCAGGATATGAGACGCAAGCGCCAACACAGCTTTATGTCAAGTTTAAAATGAGTGCGAACTATGACATGAAATATGAGCGTTACCCGAGCCTTATCCCCCGTCCCACAAAGCCCCTATTAAGCCCCACCCAACCCCCTCAAAGTCCACACACTCACAAAGTTTTATTAGTTTCGCTTTGGTGCAAATGCTAGGCATTAGCTGGCAAAAACGAAATCGAAAACGTAAACAAATGCAGAAAGTGGAAAACAGCAAAACAGAAATACGACTGCAAAAAATAAAGAAAATAAATTCAAAGAAAAAAAAACCCGCATAAATAATTTATTATGTGACATGCCCGGGGCTGATGAGCCGTCCTGATAAGCCTCACGGAACGCCGCTACTTTCCTACGAAATAAATGGGACTTAAAAATAAATAAAAAATTAACTAAAAATATTACGGCAAGCTCTCGCTCTCGCCTCACTTCGGGTTCGAGTTTGGGTTCAAGCGATTTCTCGCCGGTATCACTGCATCGCTTATGCAATCTAAGACGCAGTAAAGAGATTTCACTCAATTGCCGCATATAGCATATAGAGAATATAGTACTATTCCATTACGGATCGCAAATAGTGTCCAGACAAGGCCGGTGTTTTCACTGTCACTGGCATTGGGGGGTTAAGTGAATTGGTTAATTGCCAGCCGACGACAATGGCAATGAATTCGAGTGCAGCGAGAGTGATGCAATGCACTCGGCAGAAGGGCGGGATATATGGATCTTAGAGATATAACTGGGTTATGAGATAAGGCATCGATGAGCTGATCTGTTGTTTATCAGTTTCCTTACCTTTTAAGGGGATAAAGATGGTTTTTAAGAGCTTGGTAAACAATAAACTTAACAGGTGTGTTTAGTGCTATAAGTCACCCTTGATTTCTGTAAGCTTCTAATGTGTTTTATAGTTAAGAATATATATTTATTTGTAAATCAAGGGTTTCCCTTATATTTATAATTTATTCTGGTTAATCAGTTGCCAGAAATTATATTGCTTTACCGATTATAAAAATACTTACATTTATTTTTATAAAATTGTATTGATTCCGTTCAGAAGTAGTAAACTTATACCAAATGAAATTATTTTTCTGTGAGAGTTAATAGCAAAGAAATCAAAGAAATCAGTTTTTAAAACCGAAAACTTATTAAATATATATTTTAAAGAGTTATATTACAGAAAAACGTATGATAAACAAAAAAGCATTAGGTTTTCATTGCATATTTTTCTGAAAATCATCCATATCCAAGCAGAAGTTTTATATTCTTTCTCTTCACTACCGATGAAGTTCCATTATAATACCCAACTATTCCAATCTATTGGCACATGTTCACGCCTCAATGCCGCCTTGCATGCGGATTCATTCAACTCAAGAGCACTGCTCTGGCCGAAAGCGAACTAAAACTAAACTGAAGTGACCCTATAGACTATAAATAACTGAACGGAATAGGCGTCCAAACTTTAGCAATGAAATCCCATGCATAACTGAAAAATACAAACAATAAATGTACAAAACATACGTGTATATATCCAAATATCGGAGAGTACATGGCGCATGGACGTGAAAGATATATGTTCGCAAGGTCGTTTATTTTCGTTTGGAATTGTTTTTGGAACTCATCGCTCAATATAGTTGGGGAGAATAATATACGAAAAAAAAAGAATAATAAAACTAAAGAGGCGGTCCAAAGAACGAATTGGATTTTTGTGGGGATCTGAACTTGACATTGAATCCATACGCAGGCGATAAGCTTTGTTTTCATCTTATGATTTGGGCTGGCTCATCATCTTCATGATCATCATCATGATCATCGTCTATATATAACATCCAATTTCAAGTTTTTGTTTTTTTCTTTCCTCTTCTCTATTCGGCTTCTCCTTTTGCTCACAGAACTGTACTTAGGAGGGTGCACGTGACGGCACACTCCCCACTGATAACGGGATCAGACTTCCAGTGGTCAGCTGACCCAACCCCATACTTACATAATCCCCCCGTCAATGTGCCACTGTGTGCGTGTGAGAGATCGTTTTTGAAAATATTTACAATGCATTTATTGGAAGCAGTCAAATATTTCACTCTGTTTGGGGGGATGGATGTGTGTGTGTGTGTGTGTGGTTGTGAGGGGGACTCCTAAGTTGACATACAAAAGTATTCGTACAATATAATTAATATACATAAAGTTTAATAAATACATGTTTATGTACGGTGTGTGTGTGTGTGTGTCGTGTTGGTGTCTGCACAGGAAAAAAAAGTCTGGCTAACCTAAATACCAAAAATATGCAAAAGTAAGCTTACTAATATCAGATTAAAGTTTAAAAACATTATTGAAAGGTAATTGCATAAAATATACTAAATTTTCACACTATACTTCCTAGTACAACATTTTTAAATCATTCCTTCATTAAGTACAGTTTAAAGTTTAATTGTAAAATGTTTTCATTTAAATTCCAATTCATTTTGAATTATTTAGCTTTTTTATCATTAAAATATATTATTAAATACAAGGTCAAAAATTCGTCTCTCTATTAGTTTTGGTATCTTTTTTTTCAATTTAAATTGGCCTTATTTACCATAACAAATTGAAATGTAATAACGACTGGCTCACGTTTTCTTTCCAAATGAATGATTTTTTCCTGTGCATGGGTTGTGTGTGTGGTGTGTGCATTTGCTTCTATATATATGCATAAGTATTACATGACCAGGAGACAGCAGACTTGGCCATTCTCGCAGTCGTTACCGGGTCGATGGAGCCTCTTGTGGCACTTGTCCATGCATTGTCCCAAGTGCTGTGCACAGGGCGCTGGTCTCACTGGCACTGCAATGGAATGCAACGGGATGACGTTTGGCGTTTGGTGTTTTTTTTCGAGGGCGGCGGGACATACAGAATGGATCAAGGTTCAGGATTAGTAAGGAATATATTACGGAGTACCAATTATGTGGGATGCGAGTGAGGGTTAGTCAAAGGCTTAGGAAGGCGACGTGGACTTGCGTCGGGCTGATGGGGTTTTTTTTGTAAGGGGTTTTAAGCAGGGTGCAACAGACACTGGGCGCCGGCATAAATACTCACGTTCATAGCAGCACTCCACTCCGTGTGCAGCACTGGAGGGGCACAGACCCCGGTTCGTGGTGGGCTCCAGGCAATCTTCGCTTTTAACGCACAGACCGCCAACCAGGACACACTGTCGATCATTGGGATACACCTTTACGCCTTGGAGTACTGTGGATTTGGAGGGGGAATCGAGGATGATTAGTACAAGGTACAAGGTTGAAAGGCTTCAAAATGATTACTTTAAAGATCAGAATCAGGTGGTATTTCCATATATTATCTTGGTATATAAGCTTAATTAATTTCAAAACTGTTTTCTATTTTCTAAATCATATTTAATTAAAAGAAATTTCGAGAATATCATTCTTAGAACTTATGTTCTCTTGTCATAAAACGTACTCTATTTTAAAGTACCTTTTGGCCTTAAATTGCTAAATGTTCATAAGTCTTTGTTAGTCATAAAATAAAGAGGAAAAACCTTCAACAGATGTATTGTCCAGACCTTATATTAAAACAATTTAAAAATGAAAACCAAAAAAAGGCAATTAAGATAAAGAACACAAGTGGAAATCATCACTAATTATATTTTTCATTTAAAATTAATCAAGCGTTTATGGAGTACTCTCGTACTGTTCTTCTTATCACTTTTCCTATATTTTTGTACAGATTTATTTTGAAGAAATGTCGATTCTGATTCAAAATCCACAAAATCGATTACTTACGGTACGTTTCTGCGCTGTCCACTTCGTTTGTATCGACATCTGCTTGGACATGGTGCAGCATTATCAGTGCGGTGGCCACCAGCAGGCAGCCCAGGAAGCTCTTTCTCAGCGACATGTTCAAGGTTGGTGGGCAACAGGGCGTATACGTGATGTGCCTTAAAAACAATTCGGTTCGCTGCTGTTCGATTCGGTTCGATATTTCTCAGTATTCTTCAACTCAGTTCAGTTCAGTTCAATTGCTATCACTTTGCGATCACGTCTCGGCACTCTCCGGGCAATAATCCACTTCCACTCGATGGCACGGTTAGCGTTCAACTGATCCCAGCTAATTACGCTGCAGATGCTTTTCAACGAAAAATACTTACTTATGGCGCCGGAGACGGAGAGGGAGCGCCGGAGACGGACAGAGAGGACGAGAGCGAGCGGTTTTGCACAACTGCCAGAGGAGAAAGAGACGGAAAGTGAGCACTTGGAGAGCAAGAGTAAAGAGAGAGGCTGCGCCAGTGCAAGTAGCAAGAGGAGGAAGTGAAAGAGGAAGTTCGGTTCAATTGAAGAGCGTGAGAGAGTTTAGAAAATTGGCCAACTCCGATCGCCGTCATCCATCCGCCTCAATCAGCAGTGGCGCTCTTTTCACTACACTTGAAACAAATTGTGAGTAAATGGAGATAATTAATTTGTGGGCCATGTGTGGCAGATGTTTTTGATTGCCTGGCCTGCATAGGGGGGAAAAATATACTGAAGCTTACAAGTTTTTATATTTATTTGTTTGTTTTATTTTTACTTCTGTATTCTTTAAACTAATTTTATTTGTTAGTAACTTCATCGAAAAATAGACTTCTTATTAAAAAAAAATGATTTATTTACTTTATTTCTTACAATTGGGAAGCTTAAAATATATATTTTGGAAAATAATATACACCTATTTATTTTTTTATATACTGTTTGCTTTATGTTACAAACTAAAGCTACATTTTTAACAAGCAACCAAAAATATTTGGTCAAATAATAATTAAACAGCTTCTAAATAGTTTTTTACTTATTTACTTTTTCACTTTATTACCCAGCTTATTAAACAATTTTCTCTATAAAAACCTCTCTAAACCACTTTCTAATGGACCACCTATAGAACTGTATGATCGATCATTCTAGAATTTGAATTTCTCGCAGCGTAGTGAAGATCGTTTAATGAATGGACCACAATCAACCGTTCAACTCGGGAAACAAGGCACCAATCAGCGACCATCGGCGACCAACAAGAGCAACCAGCAACAAGGAGAACCCACAGCAAGAACAAAACGAGATGGTTGGTCTCTGCATCAATTGAACCGCATTGAGCGGGGCGTAACGTGATTTTACTGCAATCCGATCTGGTTTGGCATACACCCGCCCCGATCCCGATCTCCAGGCCCCCGCCCGCTCCTCTTATCATCTCAGCGTTTTGTTTGTGTTTTCGAAAACATTTTTGTGTGTGCAAAATAAACAAAATGTGAAATATTACGCATACGCCGTGTGCGGCATGCTGTGCCCCAGAAAGCACATTCAGTGTTTTTTTTTGTTTGGAACTGCCACCAGATGTTACCTTCAATGGGATCTAAACAACAACTGCTGCCGGCTGGCTAAGAAATTAACTGGAAGCCATCAATGAATGAACTAAATGCCTGACCCTGAGACGCTAAATGGCATTGGGTGTGGAGAGGTAGAAGTGTTTTATTTGGATTAACATTGTATTTATTTCTGTTTATTTAATTTGTTGTTACTTCCAGAGAGATGATTAAACAAACCTTTAATTTATCAGGATAAACAAAGGGACTATTCAGCTGATATCAAGTTTACTTCGAACGCACTTCACCTCCAGATCCAAAGATAAACCAAGCAAAAGTCCCCAAGCTGAAGTGGGAGTCCCCTTAACGCTCAAAATTCCCCTGAACTCAACTCGGCACTTATCAGTAAAGTTTTCCCCACAGCTTTCCCAACGAAAGCTTTCTCAAATAGGTTTTTGTATCAGATTTGGCCAAGCAAAAGCTTATAGCTAGCAGCGTTGCCAGACAAGTTATCCCTTAAACTTGGAATATCCCCCAATAAGCCCCCTTAATATTCGAAAGCCAACTTCTTAGAAAAACAAACGCTGCAAGTGAGTCACTTTCTTTAACATTTCTATATTTAATTACTTATTCATCTATTTTCAGTTGAACTGGCATTTTATCATTCGTTGTCAGTCTTTTGCGGGGGGATCTTAAGACGGCTAATACTCGTACTTGGCCCATTGCCATAAACAGCAAATATCACAGATTGGATTCACGGCGATTCGCTCAAGGGATTCACCTGCTGCTTATCGGTTAGTTGGCCGACTTCTGCAGTTCATTAACGGTGAACACATTGCAGGTTATGGAAGGTGGCAATGGACTGGCAGAGAGTGGCGGCGGCGGCGACGTGGGGGGCGGTGCTTCCAGCTCGCTGATACCCTTGTTATTAAAGGGTATCACGAACACGCTCGTCTTGGCCGCATGCTGCATTTTTATCACTGTATCGTAGCTGGGCGGTGCGAATTCACTGTACGAGGGTGAGGGCGTCGGTGGTGCCCTTAATCCCTCCGTGGACTGACCTCCAACGGGACGGCGTCGCATGTCGCGGCATCGACGGTCCGAACAGGCCATCAGCATGAAGAAGGCGGCGAGGGCCAAGAAGGTGGCCACATACCATACAATTGTGATCACATCCATTGCTGTCTGGGATAGGTCGTTGGACGACTCGACGACAGCTGAAATTAAGATTAAAAATTAATTACTATTTATTAGAAGCAGTAAAGATCGGCGGAGATTGTACAATGCGCACCCTAAACACACCCAGTATTATGGCTTAATTAAGACTAATAAAAAATACAGAACATTCTACCCAACTTTACAATCCTATCCCTTCATATTTCATCAGAATATATTTTAGAGATCAGTTTCCAATAAAAATATGGGAGTTTCTTTGAAATAATATCCATAAATTCCCCAGAACCTTATAGAAAATCCCAGGTATTTCACCAGAAACAAGAGCATGATTTTTTTTTGCATCCCAAAGCCCAAGAGTGTGTTGCTCGGGATCAGCTTATCACAGAAAATAATTGCTGATTGCCTGTAGTCACGAATTCTGTGTCTGGGCCATAAAGTTTATGACGAAACGCGATTCGCGTTACTGTCTCGTCATCGAACTACGCTAATGCCTACGCTAATGGCCAACTGTACAGTTGATAGGGGGCTAACCCCAGTTTGTGGGCACCACAATTAAGTAGAAATTGTTGTGTTGATTGATTGTCGGGTCGGTTCCAAGGGTTCCAGTTAAATTGAGATATTACCAGTGGACGGACAAGTGTTATTAAACCGGACCCATGTAATATCTATATCTTAGATTATTAAGGTTTACTCATGTTTACAGAGCTTCGTTTGCAGTAAGCAAATAATATCTATATTTTGTAATGGTCTTAAAGGGTCTCAAATATAAAAACATATTTAAATGCTGTCAGATAACTTATCAATATAACATGTCAATTTATTTATTTAATTTTGATAAGATAGCGGAAGTTTGGCTTTGGTGGGTTTATTTGATGAAAAGCAAACAAATACTATTATTATAAGTTTGTTCTTTGCTTGCCTATATCTTGACAGATGATCTAGTATAGGATTCTCGTAAAAACAAGTTGATACTCGTAACGATGCTGTTGTCGCTAACTTCTAAGCTGTTCTAGATTCGTCTGCGGTTACACGGATTCTTTTCACACGAAATATTTATAGATTGTTTGCTCAGAATAAAAGTTGATTAATATTATACCATCATAAATAAATATATACATTCTACTAAATATTTTAATGTAATAAACACTTAATCTGGCTTATGTTAGCCAGATCTCTGGGCTATATTTGAGACTCTATTTTTAAATAAATATTTCCCAAGCTTATTGGTATTGTTTATTTATTATTTAGTTACTGGTGTACTGCACTTGATCTACGTTTGTTCACTTCACTTTATTTATTCTTCTCATTTTCCTAATTTAATTCAAATTTAAACTGAACTTCACTACACTTTAATATCTCTTCTTAAACAAATACTCACTGTTCTTGTAGACAATAATCCGTGTATTGTTCGCTAGGGTTTCAGGAAACAGGTCCACCTCGGTGGTTCCGTTGGCAGACGTGATGTTGCGGGGCAGCTGGCGCGAGGACTCGTTGAGGACGTTCTCCAGGCTGAACAAATAGGACTGGCCGTGTGCACTGCTCGGGCAGGCGATGAGCACTGAAATGGAGTAGAATGCCCACACCGAACCAAACCAAACCGCATCGAATCAAATCGAATCGAAGGGCAGACCATGGCGAGGAGCGGAGCAGGGCGGAAGAGGGGCATTAGTGGCGATATCAGGGAAAGCAAGACGGAGTGGTGGTGAGCTCACTGATAGATGATAGCTTATCGCGCCCATTCAGCGGCGTGCGAACGCCTAGATTTTCTTTCAGGTAAGGGAAAGAGTCCAACATCATCATCATGCTTCTCCCGACTGATAAGTGGGTCTATATATAGCCCCTGTCAGCTGGCCGTTCCTCCCTAGCAATGGATCACTTCATAATCGGCGGTTAAGTTTACGGCTATAGCCACTTGACTTGATAAGGCGAGGCAAACCCGCCCCGGTGACGACCCAGTGTCTGAGGTGTTCGTAGTTCTTGGAGGGATATCTACAACCCTGATATGAGTGGAGAATATCCCCAGATCTGGAACCAGTGGGGTAGGTGCTAAGCTGATGTTAGCTTTATCTTTCCACCCACCTGCTTGCAAAATATTTTTTTGACGTGGCCAGGAAACCACACAACACATAAACATAAACACCATAAAAGCCCGCTAAGCTGCCGGCAATAAAAAAACGTTGAGTTCTGTCGCCACCTCCATATCTCAATTAGAAGACCCAGCGATGGGTGTTGACAACTGTTTGCACACTTCTTTGGCGGCAGAGCACAATGTCGCCATCATCGAGGGTGCGGTGCGTCCACGGAATGGATGGATGGATTGATAGATTGTCGGTCTGGGAGCGGGAGCCATAACAGCACACGGCACCCCATTGGTTACTCAGGCCAAAAATATCTTTACCGCCTGTCGCCTGTCAATAATTATTTGATTGTCGGCGTTATGACTCTCGGCTCTTCTTCTATCAATTTCACAACGAATATGATGAAATTTGGGGAGGCACAATCAAAATTGTTGACCTAGGTAGGGGATGCTACAGCTGGTCATTCACACAGTAACCTTTTTTTTTTTTCGATTGGGCAGTCCCGGGGGAAAGTTGCGCAACTGATTATAGCCTGGGAATACTGATCACTCATACGCCCCGTTGTCTAGCCAAAAAAAAGTACACATTGGGAGATATGAAAGTCTGGTGAATAATAAAGTAAGTCAGGGGATATTTTTCGTCGTTGTTAGAAACTAATTTTAAGGTTTTTAATTAGTAGCACAAATCTCGAATGAAACCCGCGTCATCCAGCCGCAAAGTAAGGTGGAAACTCCTCTCCCAAAACAAGTTAGATGAATGGAATATTTGTGCTAATTTTATCAAAAATAATTTCCATTCTGGAGTCAAGCAACAAAGTCATGCGGGGAATCTTTCTGTCAGACTAAACAAAATATTTTCCATGCTGATAAAATC
>VNJU01005337.1:211040-238211 GCA_008042675.1 Drosophila seguyi | reverse complement strand
AACATTTTTAGACCATTTTTAACGCGAAATTATCGTTTTATAAGTAAAGGAGCCATTTGCGACCCTATAAACCATATATATTCTTGATCAGCATCATCAGCCGAATCGATCTAGCAATGTGCGGCAACAAAAAAAAATTTTTCATTTAAAAAAAAAAATTTAAGGGGTTACATCGTCAAAATTGTAAAAATAATTTTTAGACCATTTTTAACGCGAAATTATCATTTTATAAGTAAAGGAGCCATTTGCGACCCTATAAACCATATATATTCTTGATCAGCATCATCAGCCGAATCGATCTAGCAATGTGCGGCAACAAAAAAAAATTTTTCATTTAAAAAAAAAAATTTAAGGGGTTACATCGTCAAAATTGTAAAAAACATTTTTAGACCATTTTTAACGCGAAATTATCGTTTTATAAGTAAAGGAGCCATTTGCGACCCTATAAGCCATATATATTCTTGATCAGCATCATCAGCCGAATCGATCTAGCAATGTGCGGCAACAAAAAAATTTTTCATTTAAAAAAAAAATTTAAGGGGTTACATCGTCAAAATTGTAAAAAACATTTTTAGACCATTTTTAACGCGAAATTATCGTTTTATAAGTAAAGGAGCCATTTGCGACCCTATAAACCATATATATTCTTGATCAGCATCATCAGCCGAATCGATCTAGCAATGTGCGGCAACAAAAAAAAATTTTTCATTTAAAAAAAAAAATTTAAGGGGTTACATCGTCAAAATTGTAAAAAACATTTTTAGACCATTTTTAACGCGAAATTATCGTTTTATAAGTAAAGGAGCCATTTGCGACCCTATAAACCATATATATTCTTGATCAGCATCATCAGCCGAATCAATCTAGCAATGTGCGGCAACAAAAAAAAATTTTTCATTTAAAAAAAAAAATTTAAGGGGTTACATCGTCAAAATTGTAAAAAACATTTTTAGACCATTGCGATCCTATAAACCATATATATTCTTGATCAGCATCTTCAGCTGAAAAATTTTCCTTTACTTATAAAACGATATATTTTTTTGTGCTTACTTTAAATAATGGATTTGAAAGATGTAGTCTGTAGGTAGCGCTCTTGCATGCAAATTTGGTATTTTCTTTTGTCCATAGATCGGTCACACTGAACGAGTTCTGACAAAACTTGCCTGAAGTAGAGCTGGGCAAATATCGATATCTGTTTGCGATTAATCGCCATTACCTGCGCTATCGATGCATTAATACTCTTGTATTCCCTTTTTGCACATCCCTAATAATTTTGTGTTTCTTCTGTTGTTATTGTCAATTTTCTCGTCGCCATCCCGGGCCCGTGGATGCGAAACTGCCAAGAAACGCAGTCATCGAATCGCTGGATGCCCCCCCTGCCCGCCAACCCTGGCAGCAAACTTCGGATCCGGACGGATGAGCAGCTCTTGCCAATTGCGTGTTTTCTCGACACCACAACGAAAAGGATCGGCGAGCTTCCGATTTGGAGCAGCAATAGGATTACCTGGCCATGAAGAGGGGCTCGGCGGGGTCCAAGAGACCCTACGCGGCCCACAACGGATCGGAGGAGGATCAGGCGAAGCGCAAGGAGCGGCAGCAGCAGAAGCAGCCTGCACAGGCGGGGGAAGCTGCGCTGGCTGTCAAGGAATGTGAGTACAAACCGACCGATACATGTGCTCATTCCCACACATACCCGAGTACACACACACACACGCACAGGATGCCAGTGTGCGATATTACCTTACGTTCCTTGTTACATTATTTTTAAATCGGTTAAACATACAACACCGTTAAGCCATGTTTCTTGATGTTACTTACTCACTTATATCTATCGAAATCTTATAAATTATAGACTATATGCTTTATTTTAAAACTGTTCAAAATAAATTTGTGCTAAATTACATTTGCCTCTTTCCTTGCAGCTGCAGTGAAAAAGGAGCCTGCCGTTAAGACTGAGCCCGCTGTCAAGGACGAACCCATCACGGCCACCGCCTCATCCATTCCGGCGATTGACAAACTGCGCCGCTTCTGCTTCATTGGCTCGACTGAGGCACCCGTTTACACTATCCCCACCCTGGACGTCATTGTGGAGAGCAGCTTTGCGGCACTGCAGGATCTGTGCGGCCAGGTGGGGGAGTCCGAGCTGGTGGAGTGCCTTGCTAGTGTCTTGGGCAGCGGACCGAACGCGGAGCATTTGCCGCGGGCGGACGAGCCGCTCCTCATTCTGGCCGTCTTCCTGAGCACGCACGGCGACATTAAGCAGCGCAAAATCGTGCGGAATAAGTTTGCCGATCTTGTAGCCGGCGAGAAAGAGCTGCTGCTGTTCGTCCAGCTGGTGAAGAGGCTGCAGAAGGTGCTCGACAGGAAGACACCCTTCAGTCGCACCGTACGCAAGGCGGTCCTCGGCTGGTATGGCAAGCAACCACTGGACAAACTGCTGCATCTGTGGTCCGTGGGGGATGCGGCCCGCTGGGCGACGCATCGCGATCTGCTGCATCGCTGTCATTTCCAGGACGAGGACTTCCGGCCAGAGATCATGGCTGCTTTGAAGCTACTTTCCTCGTCACCCAGCGAGCTGTCCAAGTGGCCCAGCTTTCTGAGTCCCCTGGCCAGCTGTAGGCCGATTATTGAGGGTGTGGTCAGGCTGCGTCTTCTGCAGGACTCCCATGAGGCTCTGCCCATTGTTAAGAAGCTGGCGCTGAGCTGTGAACATGTGCCGCTCCACCTGTTGCACGACCCCGGTCTCTCGAAGTTTCTGCTGCCACGGATGAGCTACGACCAGATGCTGCAGAGTTGGGCACGCCTGTCGCGACGCCATCGCCACGTGCGTCCCCTTGAGGAGCAGCTGAAGGACGAGAAGAGACTGAGGGCGGGCAATGTGGTGCCGGTGCGACTGCTGCTGGAGGACATGCGAGTGAGGAAGCCGAAGAGGGCGGTGAGTTTGAGAAAATCGAAACTTTGGTTTGCTTATTTAACCTAATTTACTTACCAAAGGGACAAATCCATGCGAGCGCCAGCTTCCTGCATAGCGTTTACGAGAGATCCTTTGGCCTGAACAAGGCGCTGGGCCGCCGATTGCACATTACCCTCAATCTGGAGCAGTGCTACATGGGCAGTGAGTGTGGCGTTACTTCTTCCATGCGTCATTTTTCCTCCACTTAAATCCTTTCCTAGAATACCTCACCGGCCACTGTCGGTCGCTGGAATACGTAGATGCCTTGGTGGCCCTGGCCTTTGGCTATTTTCGCAGCGATCCCAAGGTGACGGTCCAATTCTGGCACGATCGCAGTGGCCAGCTAAAGACGCTGCCCTGGACCAAGGAGATGTCGTTGGCAGAGGCCAAGGCCTGCTGCGTGAATCAGAAGGTGAGCATAATCCTAGCATCTAACAGCTGTTATTTGATTGCTTCGTTCGTCCCGTGCAGGTGCTCAAGATCAAGCAATCGCTGACGGACATCTTGGATCGGGCCCTGGAGGATGATACGAACACGTACGATGTGTTCTTGGTGCTGGTGCCGGGAGCAGGGCGCGGCAATCCGGGCAATAGCTCCAAGAAGTTGGCCGGACTGCTGGATGAGTATCGCGAGAAGCGAAGCTCCAATGCCAAGTGAGTATTGGGTTCATTTCTATTATTACATTTTATTTGTAATCTTTTTCACTATTTAGATTCATAATGGTGACGCTGCGGCAGAACCACGGTTCCATGCGGTACGGCGTGGAGCGGAACGAGAATCTGCTGGAGTTGTGCAGCCTGAACGAGCATACGCCGCGGTTGATCAACGCCTTTGCCCGCAGGAAATTCTACTAATCGTATTTGTTGAGGGACGATGGCCTCTTGTTCGTTGCCATCTGCCGTCTCGCTCGCTTTCGTAGACGCTAAGGTGCTCTCCCTACCGCTCCCCCGCCCACCTCCAACCATACAATCCCTCACTCACTCCCGTTCGCTCCCGTTGAAATAGCTTTCGTGTAACATACAGATCCTTGGTGGTATATAATCGAGCCAAACCTTAATTAGAATTAACTGAGGAAATCATACTAATTACTGGGTAATTAATTATGGCGCTAGTTAGAAGATATTTTGAACAGGCTCGTTTTTGTATTCGTATTTTTTTACTCGATTTGGTGGATTTATATTTTTTGAAATCGAAACTGAATCAAACTGAACTGAACTCAATCTAAATTCAATTTGGATTAAAAACAATCTCAAAAGCAAACGCAAAAGCAAAAGCAACAAAAAGCAAAGATAGAAAAAATACAAAAAGCCGAAAAAAAAGAAACAAAAAACACACACATAACAAACAAATTGCCTTACAAACAAAAAATGTTAGTAAAACTTTCATTTTAGTTGACGACTTTTTCAAAATCGAATCGAAACTGGAACTGAAACTGAAATACAAAACAAATTATGATGGCATTTAGATAAAGTTAAAGTTAAATGTGTAAACTAACGTAATGCATATTGAGTATTAATCGTAAACGTAATAAATAGTCCAAGGTCGCAAGCAATAATCACCAATCACGTAAAGCAAATCAAAAGTTATAGCCTCTGATCGGTCATATATAGAACTATCACCACGTTGTGTGCTCGATTAGAATCGAATTAAATTAGCTAAATAGTCTGAAGAACGCGTACAAGCAGAAGAGTATTTAGTATCCAAAAGTGAAACGGAAACGGAAACGGAAAGCTCCCAATGTGCCATACACACACACACACAGATACACACACACACTCTCACTCGATCAGTATGTATTTATTAAGATTGTGAAAACCGAAAACCATACAGAGAGAACAATAACGACGAGCAAACGCGCAACCAATTTGACTTGAGGAATTAGTTAAGTGAAATTATACTCAGATTAAAATTAAATTACATTTACACTTGTATAGGGGAAAGCAAAACTGAAAACTGAAAACTGATAACTGAAAACTGATAGCCGAAAGCCGAAATAGGAGAAACGTAAAATTACCTAACCGAAAATGAAAATAAGAATGAAAATGATATGGGGAAAAAAATAGAAATATTTCTACGGGCATTTCTAACCAAAATGTTTCCAAACACACGCGTCTGTGAAGTAAACCGTTGTGATCGCTTTAAATTTTTGATTTAAACAAATACAAAAACGAAAAAAATACAAAACTACAAAACTGCATACAGAAATCGAGAACAGCAAACAGGAAGCTATAAGTTATTCTATGTTCTAGTTTGTGAGCGTAACCGAAAAGTACCTATACCACAAAAAGCAACAACTAAAAATTAAACAAATCAAAGTGAGACACGAATCAAGCAAAAAAACAAAAACAAAAACAAGAATCTACATCTACACAAAGCAACCCGCGCTGCCTGGAAGGATATCGAGGATCAAGATGGACCGAAGGAGCAGGAAAAAGCTGGAAGGAAGGGACTACGGACTACCGCAGAATCGCATACACTTTACACCTTGATTTGAATGAATTGTTATTAATCTTAAGGCCAGGAGATCGTATTATTTCATTTGATAAATGATTATTTCTAGCTTAAAGTTTACAAAAAAAAAAACTAGATTAAGCAGGAAAACGAATGTGGTCCGATTTGGAATATCCCTAAGAAATCTCTACGAATATGAATTTAATCATTCCAAATTGAAAACATTTTTTATTTTTTACTCGATAATTGTTATGTTTAAGCCGCATTAAAAAAAAAAACCTCAGATTGTAAGGTGTATTCCAAGCACAGCAACTCAAACCAAACCGTTGACCGTCAAGTTACAGAAAAAGTTGAAAGCAAGTTAAACAATAAAACGTAATGCCAAGGAAACAAACACAAACACAAACACACACACATTTCAGTTAGGGAAAATTTAAATTAAAAAATAAAACGAGCATAAGGAAAATTATTATTGTTGTTGATCAAATCAAATCAATTTATAACCGAAACTATGAACTAAAAGCTAAACTGAAATCGACTCGAAACGAAACGAAACGAATTGAATGAAATCCGTAGTAAAGCAGCAACAAGAAGCAAAACATCATGTGATATCTATTTCAAAAATAAATCAATTGACAAAACAAAACTAAAGGAAAGAAACCCTAACCATAAAACAGAAGCAGAAGCAGAATATAGTAAAATTAGCCTAAAGCCACGAAGCGTTCAGAAACAAAAGCAAACAAACACTGTTTGAAGTTGAAAACTATGATAGGGACAAAGATTTTTTATATAATTTAACGTTGGAAGAGTTACTTAAGAGTTCCGCACCACAGACCGACCGACCGATCGACCGACCCATTGAGTATTACGTACAAATTACACACACAACAGCAAATACATGGCTCGACCTTGACTCTCTCTCTCTATCTCACTTGCTCTCTATTTATCTTAATCTTGTCTATTCTTGTCACACTCTCACTCTGTAGCCAGTTCTCTGTCTGTCGTAGAGTTAGTCGAAATTCGAATTGTACGCGCGCAGTCTTCAGAAAACGATCGAAATCCTTGCTAACGTATTCCAGAAGGTTTTTTATAAGCATATACATATACGTATACATACTTCTTATACACTAATCTAGGCTAAAGTTCAATAAATTCTGAATGATTCGAACAGCACAAGGAGGTTGTATTTATTGGGAAAGGGGGACTGGGGTTCTTGGGAAATCTATGATCTTCGCTGGACTTGGACTTTGTTGTTCTTTATCTAATCTTTAAACTCAATGAATACTCTCTTTGACTTTCTTTTTCTTTATCCAATCTTTAAGCTCAATGAATACTATTCATTCTTATATGAATTTGTAATATATATTACTTTTAAAATTTATTAACATACTCGGTGTTCTGTCTTTGATAAATGAGCAGGATGCAACTTTACTTTTTTTCTCGATTAATTTAGATAATGACTGTCTTTTGATGACTGTGCGGAGAGAATCTTGCTGCCTATTTCTAATGTCTTCTGTTCTGTTTTTTGTTTTCTTTACTAAATTTAAATTTCTTTACCTCTTCCATGTTCCAAAATTTAATTAATTTTGATAATGAGAAATATCCTTCTTCTCTTGTCCTGTCCTCTCTGTTTTTGCACCTGCTTCCGCTTCCGCTTCCCTTACTTATTCTCCGTGATTATTCCCGCCGGTCCGCACACATATAGCTGCTGAGTATCCCTCTCCTTCAGCGGCTTGAAGCCCAGCTCGTCCACGGGTATTCCGTACTGCTTGAGCTTGCACTCGTACGTCTCCAGCAGATCGTCGTGGGCCTTGCGCGCCTTGGCCACCTCGTAGCGCAGGTCCAGTATAATCTTGTTCTTCTCGTCAACAATGTTGCCCACGCGCTCGTCCAGGCACGTCAGCTTCTCGGCAAAGTTGGGGGCACACGTGGCTATGGTCTCGTGCAGGACAATGCTGCGCTTCTCATCCTCCCTCATCAGGGCCGCAATCTTTCGCTCCAGCAGGACATTCTTCAGGCCAGTCTTCTGCTGCAGCTCCACAATGACATCGTTAAAGCGTTCCTTGAGTCCCTCCCGCTCGCTGACCAGAGAGTCGTTGCGAAGTATCAGCGTTTCCGCCTCCCAGGTGAGACCCTTGACCTTCTTCTCCAGCCGCGTGTTACGTATCTTGAGGCGACTCAGCTGCTGCTTGTCGCGATCGTAGAAGCCCAGCTTGCGGCGCAGTTCGTTCAACTGAATGTTGGCCGACTCCAGAGGCTCCTTCAGGCGCCGATTCTCCGCAGCTGTATCGGCAGCGATCCTATCGGAACGCTCCGCCTGCTTGCGGAGATGCTCCAGCTGCTCCTTCATGCTGCCAATCAAAGCCAGATTGTTGATGGTAATGTCGTTGTAATAGTTTTTCATGTCGTTAAAGGCCAGGTCGTGGTGGTCCTGCAGGTCCTTGATCTGCTGATTCTTGCGCTCCTCCACCTCGAACATCTGGGTGCCGTAGAACAGATCGAGTTTGTTCTTCTGCTCGATCATCTTCTCCTCGTGCAGGATCTCGTTGTCCTTGCGCTCGCGGTCAAAGGTGATGCGCTGCTCCCTGGATCGAAGGTAGGTAGTAAGTATAACATTTCAAGGAGACGTAAACTGATACTCACAGCAGCTTCTCGTTAAAGTGCGCCTCCATCTGACGCAGCTGCATCTCGCTCATCTCCATCCGCTCGCGGAGCATGCGACGCAGCTGGCGCTTGTCCCGCTGCAGCTCGTTCTCCTGGAGGGCGTGGTGCTCCTGGGCCAGCTTCAGCTGTGTCATCGCCTCCGCCCGCAGTTCGCCCAGTTTGTTGTGATTCTCGAACTGCAGATGCTTCATCTGCTGCATCACATGCTTGGTGTCGATGTCCGCCAGGTCCTGTGTGGCCTCGATTTCCTTGTCCTTTTGCTGCAGCTCATAGCGGGTTTCATCTGTCAAAGGTTTTCAAGGATTATTATAAAGGATAGCGATCGTAAGGCAAAACTTACCCAGCTGCTGGCGTGTGATCTCCCAAAAGGTGCGGATCTTGTCACGCTCCAACTGAAAGTAGTTGCGCTCCTCCCTCTCCCGATCCATTTCCGCCTTAAGCCGGAGGGCAAAGGCCTCCAGCTGGTCACGGGTCATGGCCGAGGTGTCCACGCCATCGATAAGAACTGTGAAACAGGTTAAGGTTAAGGGGTTAATGGTATAAATTCTGCTTAAATAAAATAAACAAATTTGAGTAAATTTCTGGCATTTTCATTATTTAACTTGGCTGCTTTTTGGTACTATCAAGTGAGTTGGCCGCATATTTGGGGTCTCCCAGCTTTATGGCAATTTAATGAGAGCGGCACGCCTGGCTACCCCTTGGTCAGTCCCTGCCCCTTGTCCACCATGCTCCACTGTACCCCGTTTTCTTGGCCACCACCACCGCCCGCATATGTGACCCGGCAGCAGACCGTGTTGTAATTGTTTTCTGTAATTGGCATCGTGGGCCGGCTGGTGCCAGGAGCCGGGACTCGGACTAGCAGCAGGACTACTCTGACTAGGACTCCAACTAGGAATTACACGGAGCCAAAAAAACAAACCAACAAACTAGACTAACAATGGACAGGACTCCTAAAAGACTTTAAATTCAAAGTTAGGAAAATAATATATAAAATCTATTAATTAAAAAAACCTTTCCTGAAAATAAATCCTTAAAATTTCCCTTAACCCTCCCATGTTTTTCTCACAGTGCCTGCATAGAAACAATTACGTGCGTTAGATGTCGTAGAAAACGGGTGAAGGGTACCGGGAATCAGGGCTCGGGGGAAACTGCAGTGAGCTCACTCGTGGAAATTAAGTGGACAGTTTGCCGACGCCCCGACGTGGTCCCCTGATTTTTTCCCTCTTAGTTTCCAGCCTGCAAGGACTGGTCAGGGGAACTGCATTGGATCCTTCTAGACCGCCGAGGCAGGTCCTCGCCCGCTTCTCTCCTCACGCAGATTATCGTTATTTACTAATTGTTTTGCTTGGCCTTTTTAAATTGCCCCGAATGACCAATGTCCACCCATTTCCCAGCTCCTTTGGCACCCTGCTGCCATTAATGTTCCGAAAATGAATTGCCAGGGCAGTCGAACCCCAGGCCCATCCTCGTTCGCCTGTCTCCTTTTCGGGAGAGGCTTTAACGACTGGCCAAATTAAAGAGGAGTGTTGTAAGGGAAAAATATGGAATATTTTAGAACATTTTGGGACAATCTCCATTCACCAGGCTCAAGGCTCAAATTTGCCAATCAGTTTTGAGGGAAAAATAGTTTTAGTTGGCAAGAAATTGTATTTAAATGTTAAGTAAACAAAATTGTATTTGCTTATTTGCAAAGTATTTTATGATTTAAAACTTTTTTTAATTAATAAGTGTGGAGTTTTGCTAAAATCATGTATCTGGGATACTGTAATAATTTATAATAACTTTTAAAAATGTGGACTAAACTGAGGAAAGAAACTTTATCAAATCTAGAGCGATTTTTTCTTGATGGTAGATAAAATAAAGCTAAGTGTTTTGTCTATTTATAAAAATTTTTCAAAGTTTTAAGGCTAATTATTGTTACAAAGTGACATTTTTCCAACTTTAAGGTAATTTTTTTTTTAATTTAAAAAAAAATTAAGTTAATTTTAGGGTAAGAAACTATAAACAGCAATGACTTGCACACACGTAAAAGCAAAAATGTACTTCTAATACTTGGTTGGCAACCATCACTTCATGTCAGGAATGTTAGAACCAGTTGGGAATTATTAGCACGCACAAGTGCGAAATTTAAATTTAAAAAAAAATAATTGCAACAAATCAGAAAATATCGTTTTAAATTTTATAAAAATTAGTTCTAATAGAGTGTAAAAATGGTGCCTTAAATTAAATATATTTTCGATATAGAAAACTAATTTTATAAGTGTAAGAAATTAAATATGATTCATATTTTTAGTATTTTTAAAATACATATTACATTATTAACACATTTATTAAGCCTGATTCTAATTTAAGTTGCATTTATTATTAGTTTATTATTAGTATCTTACGATTATATTATAAAATTTTAAAGTGTACAAATCTTATAATAAAAATTCATAATAAATACCGATGATTTTGGAATATAACTAAATATATTTGTAAATAAATAACTTCACTCACCTGGCAGTTTTTTGCCCTTCTTGCCCTTTTTCCCCTTTGGCGGCTGAAAGGAAAGAGAGATATTGTTTGGTAAGTATAACTGTGGCATAAAGTATCTGCATCTCATGGTATGTTATGTATATGTGGGTGTTATGTAGGTAATTCCAGGAGAAACACATTACCACCGAAAAGAATCTGGCAGTGAACTTGTCAAATACTTGACCGCAGATGAGCCCGAGACGACTCTCCCCCCCTCCCCTCAAATACCAGCAGAAGCTGAAAGCCGGAACTTGCCCCAAAGAATTTCCACATTTGTCTATGCAAATTGAATCCGGAGCCTTCTCAGCAGGGGGGAAAATGCAAGGAAAATGCCAGGGAAAATGGGTGGGGAAAAAACTGGTGTGTTTGTTACTGGCGCAATTGTCGTCTGCTGCTGCTGCCGCCAGCAACTATTTTTCGCACTTTAAATCCTTTAACAGCGCTTAATTCGATTCTCACTCGCTCCTTCCTCGGGGACAAGGAGTGCGGAGATGCGGAGTGCGGAGTGAGGAGATGCGGAGCGCGGAGCGCGGAGGAGGACTTCCATCGTCGCTTTAAATAATGTGATGGCGCGGCTTTCAAAACAATTTCGCAACAGCTGTTGGCTGTTGGCTGCTGGCTTATTGCATATTTTATGACTGCAAATTATTCAAAAATTTTCGAAGCCGCCTGCGCCCGGCGACCGCGCCTGTTGCCCTCCCGTTTCTCTCATGTCTGTCCAAAGGCGCAAAATACAAAAAAAAAAAAATATATATATATTATACAAAAATATATAAATAAATATGTAAAAAAAAAATAAGAACGAAACGAAACAATGGCAACTATATGCATGGGGGCAGGTCTATACATAAACAAATGATCGAAAATAGACAACAAACGAGGGCAAGGCGAGCTCTGAGGACTCCCAGCTTGGCTGCCATAAATATACAGTGGGAACAAGCACTTAGGGATATTTTTTCGAGGCTAAAGTGGAGATTGGATAAGACAGAATTTAAACGAAATTAAATATTAACTCCAATTGTTAAATATATCTTGAGAAATTTAAAGAAAAGACTTTCAGTTGAGGCAAGTTTAAAAGTCCAAAAATAAATAAAAACCTTTAAAATATTAGCTGGAAAAAAACCGGAAGTAAAGTAAATTAAGTCTCTAAAAAAATACTAGCCAAAAAGTAAGCATTACATATTAAAAAAACAATATTCATTTTACTCTGACTCCACTGTACCCGCCATGCATACATTTACAGAGGGCGGCACGGCCTGCAGTTGTGTTGTATATGCAGCAACAGCCTGGCTTGGCATGAAAAATTGAATGCAACTGAAGCTGCAAGGAGAGAGGGAGCGCGCGGCAGTGGGAACCGGAAAACGGCAGCAAGAAGAAGAAGAAGTCAAAATGGCGTGGGGGAAGAGACCGAAAGAGAGAGGGAGAGATGCACCAAGCAGTTCACTGCTTGTTGATATGGCGGCTGCTGGCGCTGATTTAACAACTTATTACTCACCATTCTGGCGGCGCTTGTTCTTGTTTCCTCTTTTGTTTATGCTTTAATCAGAGGCCCCCGCAGGTTCCAGGACCTCTCTCCTTAGACAGCTCCTTCCAACTGAGCCCGGGACCGGCCCGGTTCCGTGATGGCCAACAAACAAAACAACAAACTTATCGATAAAGCAGTTGACAACGCGGTTGCCAGAGCCGGTGTCCGTGTCTGTTTATGTGTGTGTGTGTGTGTGTGCAGTGGTGTAAGTGCCACGGCAACCGCTTAAAGGTTAAAACGTTTTTTCTCGCGTTCAACTCGCTCGAGTTTTTTTTTGCTGACCGGAGACTGGAAAATCGGGTGGAAAACTATACAGTTATCACCCGGGCAACTGAGAGGAAAATTTTGGAGTACCGAAAGCAATTTTAATCGAAGCGGCAAAATCGAGGCAATTTTATTTTTTCACCGCAAGTATTTAAAAAAAAACAGACATTCCTTGAATTTTTAATTGAATATTATTACAATTTGTGGTTAAAAAACAGGCATATTCATACATAATAATTAATAGGAAATATTTGAAGGTTGAAAAGTAAAAGTAAGTGGGCGTATTTGCTGGGTATTATGATTTTTGTCAGGAGTTTGAAATGCTATCCTATCCTATAAATCATATATTTTCTTATTACGGATAAAATGATAAAATGAACGGATAAAATGATCCTTTAAATATTGTCGAAATTCTAATACATTTAAAAAAGAATTTAATCCATAAACTCGTCTGTAACCATAATAATAAGTTATACAGAATGGCTTTACGAGTTGAAATTAATGCGTTTTTAACTCATTTATTTATTTTTTTAGCTTTGATTCATATAAAAATATCAATAAATATAAATTTAAATAATTTATTATTTTAATTTAAATAATATCTAGCTATTTTTTAAGGCATAAGATGCCAGGATAGTAAATGACATTATAACCTTAATTAATTTATATTAAAATATATCGAAAAAATTAAACAAAACATTACCAAAGGTTTTATAAAATTTAAAAGGCTTAATTTATCACTTCATTTTTAAAAATCTTAAATTCAGTATGCAAATTTATTACCATAATAAAATCTTAAACACAAATTTGATCCGATCTAAAATTAATATTAAATGCTACTAATAAATTAAAAGGGTATATAAACATCGGCTTTCTAAAAAAACACGTTCTTTCCTGTTTCCCTGAAATTATTTGCTGCCGTTTTTTTTAATATTATTTACAGTTATTGCCAGATACTTTAAGGGAAAGCATTTTAATAAATATGAAAAGTAACGTTAAATAAAGCAAATGTGTAAATATTTTTTGGCGCAGAAAACCGTTGTTAAAGTTAATTAAAACCACATAAAAAATACTGTGACCTTTAAATATTAAAAATCATGTTACTAAGTTGATAATTTAACAAATTTAAATAGTTTTCAGTTTAATAATGTAAATTAAATGTAAGAAAGATGAATACAATTATTATAATTAATTGTTTTTAAATATATAAACAAATTTAACAAAAAGGTATTTTACCTATAAAATTATTATAATAAATAATGTTTAAATATATTTAAAAAAAGAAACTGAATAGTATAAAAAATGTGCAACAAATGGTGGTCTTCATTCCGCAAAAAGCCCGTCTAAAACCGAAAAGCTGGTCCAGACTCTCATTCTCTTATCGCTGTCTGCTGTCTACCGTCTACCGCCTTTCTCCCCCCGAAATGGCCACCCAACTTCAGCTCCCTGCACTTGGCCATCCTTTGCATTTGGCTGTGTTCATTTGCCTGTTTGTTTGGCGGACTTTAAATGCCTGTGGCTCTGGGGTTTCTGCTGCTGACTGGCTAATTTGATGATTAGAAGTACGATGAAATGCGAACTGCCAGCACTGGAGACGGGAAGCTGCTGGCAGCGACGAGAAAGGATCATGAAATAATAAATAATTTGCAAGTTCTAAAGCCCCAAAAACAAGCTCTAAACTAAACAGATTTTAAGTAAATTTAAAATGTATAGTAAATTTATATACATTTATTATTAATCAAAATGAAATCCCTGAAATGTATGTTTATCAAAGGACATTCGTAGACTTTAATTATCATCTTGTATTTCTGGGCAGGACAAGAGAGTGGCATTTTCCCTTGTGCTTGGCCAGCGGAAATGCATTCTGCATTTGGTTGTTTATCTGCAAGTTGGCTCTCGGCTGCTCCCAAGAAATACGATACTTGGGAATCTAGATTTCCGCTTCTTTAACTGCCCGAAAATCTCGCTCGAATCAACTTTATTTGTCGATGCTGAGACCTTATTCCCCCGGGGTCCTGTGCCACCTATGGCTGGAAAAACTTCAACTGGGGCATTTTCTCGCCTTAATTAATGTAAAGGGGTGTGGGCGGTGCTGTGGTGTTGTGGGAAAATGGGAAATTGGTGGTGGCATTGTGCGTTGTGTAAACAAAAGGAGTTGGGCCACGGACACGGCCATATTGCTGACTTTCGGCGGCTCTCCGGTTAAATGCTTTAATTGAAATTAATAACCGCAGCCAGTTTTTGGCCAGTTGGTTGGCTGAGAACCCCGTGGCTTTCGGATGGAACAACATTTTGGGTCCCCGATGCCACAGACACGAGAATTCTCAATTGTTTTCATTAAAAGTCAATTTCTGATAGCGAAGATGCTGTGGCAAATGCACAACAAGAAAATGTGTTTAACAAAAAATAATACAAAATATTAAAAAAAATTAAAATGTTTAAAAAATAATAAAATATATAAAATAATATATAAATTATATTATTTTTAGATTTTTCAAAGTATATAAAGAAGAACTTAACAAAAAGTAAGAAAAATATCAAAAGATACTTATTTAAAAGGGAGCTTTTGAGTTTTTATCATTTGTTTGGTAGATATTTTGTTTATTAAAGTCAAAAATAATTAATTAAAATAATTATTTATAAATTCAAACTTTTATCTTTGAATTTTGAATAAAATTAGCTTTAATATATTATTATTTTGTCAGCAAAGTATGGAAAGCATTAACTAGATAATTAATTTAAATTTTATATAGTTTCTTATAAAGACATTTTAAATCCTTTTCTGAAATCAAAAAACACTGTTTTATAAAATGTTTTTAAATATCTTTAAAATATATAAATATAATATAGACACCAAAAATTTATTTCCCTGTACCTTCAACCCTTTTTCGCCGCCTTTCCTTTGGCCTGCATAATTTTTGTTTCATTTTATTTTGGCCAACGGCTGCGGTCGGTCATGGCCCATTGAGTTGCGTAACGGCTGCCAAGGGTCGCTGGCGAGGGGGGCGGGGGGCTGGAAAATGCCCGGGACGGGGGTAAGCCAAGAAAAGCACTGATTGAAAGTGAAAGTATTTAAAATATGATTAGAAAATTTGCTTATCGAGGTCGACGAGGTGTGTGCGGCGGGCTCTTTAAGAAAATTCAGTTGATTTTAAAGGCATTTAAATGTGAGATGATTACAAAATAAAATAAAAAAATATTAAGTTTAAGTATATGTATTAATTAAGATGCTATAATTATTTACCTAACTTTAGTCTGTGTTCTATAAATTATTATTTGGCATTTGTTTTAGAGTACTTTCTTAAAAATTACTTACTTTATTGAAAGCCTTTCTTGTTTTATACCTAAGAAAGTTAGAGCTTATTGTTTATTATATTATTAAATTTTAAATATATATATATATTATATTATATTTTTCCAACAAAAAAGTATTAGATATTTAACATCTGAAATAGAGAAAAATGTTGATAAAACAGCACTTAATTTTTCCCTAAAATTATTGCAAAATAGTGATAAATGTCAACTTGCTTGATGCAGCTGCAGACTAAATCGTGGTGTGTGTTTGTGGAAATTCGTAGAGTTTTCCCAAAGCGAAAGGGGAGGGGGGTTAGGCGGGGTGGGGGCGTGGCCGGTGCCGTGCTCATTGCGGTGGCAAAAGTTATTTGCTGTGTTATTTTCACAACAACTTCCGCTCGGCGCAGAAACGGATATCCTGCTTCTGAGTGAGAGAGATCCCCAGATATGAAGTGGGCGGCGGAGGAGGAGGAGCCACCACCGGCTGGGGGCACAGTTGGAAAATTATTGTTGGTGCAGCTGGTCGGACGCCTTGTCTTGTCTGTTGTTAGCTGCAAGACCGACCGAACCCCCCTCAGCCGCCCCTTTCGCATATGCAGATTTTGCTTTTACAACTCTCGATTCAAACTTTGACTTGTGACCCCCCTTCCCCCCTTCCCCCCCAAACCCTGGCAATTTAAACTTTCTGATTAATTTTAATAAATATATTTTTGTCCTTTATTTGTAGAATTTGTTCGTTTACCATAATATATATATATATATATATATATTTATATATATATAATTTGTTTTTTGTATATATATGGTTTGTTTATTATATAAGTTATATAGACTTTTAGTTTATGCGTTTTATGCCGGGTTTAAATAGTACTCTATATATATATATATATGCCTATATATGGAGCTGCTCTCCTCGCTCCCCTTCTCCTGCTGTGGGTATTATCGAGAGGACTTTGATTAAGCTTCAGTTTTTGGGATGAGCTTTATGCCAATCCATTCAATTACAATTACATATTACAATTGATCGATATAGTATCGCTTCGTTTGGCTATATATACATTGTTTATTTTTTGTATTTTTTAACATGTAACTTGAGGGGCGCCGCGTTTTATATACACAATTCTTGGGCGCATTTCGATTGCAACGAAGGCTGAACTTATTTCGATTACAATATTACACACATTTAATTATTTATTTAATTTATTTATTTATGTTGTCTGTCGCCACAACAAACAAAACTATATACAAAGATTTGGGGCGAAACAATAGTTGCTTTATATATGGTTTTAGTTTCGCTATAACACTCCCCACTTATTCCACTCTTTTTATTTTTTATTCTCTAGATATTCGTTCAGCATTTTAGGTCTGCTTTTAATGGCACATAATATTATTGTTTATCTGTGTGTGTGTTGTGTTTTTTGGATTTTTGATATATAAGTACAGTACCATTCCATAGAGAGAGGGATATATATGTTATATATCCGTCAAGCGTCCGCTTAGCATATGAACAACCTTGAATGGACCCGGCTCCTATATGCCCGGATCCATCTGTATAACTATGTATAGGTTTTTTTTCTATATGTGTGTGTGTCCTCCGAGTATCTGTATGTTTTGGGTTTTTGTTTTATTGGTTTTTTTGTTTTTTGTTTTATATTTATTGTTTTTTGTTTCTTATTTTTTTACTTTCTTGTTTTGTTTTTTACAAATTTCCATTACGCACCGCCCCCCAATTGCTTGTTTTGTCTTTATACACGGAACCAAATCTTTATATATATATACATATGCATGTGTATGTGGGGTTACGGAGGGGGCTGCCTAGATTTGATTTTATTGTGGCCACATGCAACATGGGGCAGCGCAGCACAGCACAGAACAGCACAAAGCGGCCCTTAATTAAAATGCAACAAATGAACAAAACGAACAAAGACGAATCCTGGCGGCTCCTGGCTCCTAGCTCCTGGCTCCTGGCTCCTGGACAACTGTTGCTCCGCCCGAGATGAACTCGAATAAAATTTCAATTAAATCAATTCGAGCATGTGGCCAGAGGGTCCCCATCTCAAGTGTCCTGTCTTTGCCTCAAGTGTGTGCCACACACACACACACACACACACATGTACGGAGCTTGCAACCTGCAACCTGAAGCAGCTGTAATTGAATTTCGGGCTCTACGACTGGAGTGGCCTGTTATCTCGCATTTGTTTAATTTTATTTCTCGCTCGGTCGCTCTCGCCAGTCATCAACTGATGCAAAGATTACGGCTGCAAGCCAAAATTTGCCGTTCAACTTGAGCTATTTCCACCGCTGCCCATGGGTCAGTGCACAGTGCGAAAAGAGGATATGGAATGTAATTGAAGAAGGCCTGACTTTTGAGCTCTACGAAGGTGTTAAGGTAAATTAAGCAACATCTAAAACTTTGTGGAAAATTAAATACCAAGTCAAGAAAATTGGATATTTCATTGTATCTTTTACTAAAAAAAAATTTCAAACACTTTTTACCTAGTGAAAAAATATTATCTTTGCAAAAACTGCCTTAAAATAAAAAAGACTTTCTGTGAAAATCTGCTTTCTTATCAAAAATGAGTTTATAAATAATTAAATAAAAATAAATAAATTTAATAATTTGTAAACATAAATATATATAGTAAAATGCGTATCTGTATAATCCTCTAACTAATGTTGACACACTTTAAAGCTTTATGAAGAAAAAATATTTGTAAAATGGTTTAATCCTTAAACAAATTTTTCTTTTTTAAATGTTTATTTTAATCCTAAAACCAAAATAAAAATAAAATGAAATAAATTGTATTTGTGATAAAAATCAAACATTAATCAAAATATTATGCACAAATAAATAAATAAATATTAAATATTACCTTTTAAGCTCTAATTAACTTTTCAATTATATTTCTAAATCAAAGTAAATAAAACGTTAATTGTTTGGCCCATTTAAATTGAAATTTTATAGTATATATATTTTTTTATATATATATTCTTCTGTAATTGTTTATATTTATATATTTAACTAACATTTTAGAACAGTGCCTTGGTGCTTTGGCCAGCTGTTGCTCGACAGCCGCTTGTCAGTCATTGAGACATTACAAAGCGAAGCCATTTACCAGGATATATATTCACAAACACACACTCACACTGCCACACACTCATACTGACTCACACTGCCACACACTCACACCCGCAAGGATATTCAAGCCGACACTCATTTCATTATTAAATCAAAAAAGTTGAGTAAATTTTAGCCAGCGGCTGACAGAGTCTCTCTTCTGCACTTATTTTCCCCATATTTTCCCCCATACATTTTCCTCTCGTGATCCCCCTTCCCCACCCCTTGGGGTGTGTGTGTGTGTGTGTGTGTAACAATTCAACTTGATTGCCATTTGTTTTAGCGGGCTGCTGTCCCGTTTTACCCAGCGACTGTGTAGCCCCATCCGGAAAATGCGGGAAATGTTTTGCGGCCAACACACGCACACTCGCACACACACACACACACACATACAAGTACATGAGGAGCAGCTCACCCTGCCCCCTCCCTGGCCTCCTTGGTAAGCGGTGTATTCAATTAAACTTCCGTCAAACATGAAGGAAACTCCCCGGGAACCCCAACCCTCGGGGAACCTGCATTTCCCCCCCGCCGCCTACCACTCGAAATTTCCCCCCAACCCCCCCGCCACCACTCGGGCCGCTGCAGTACTCGCCTCGGGGTTATAAAATAAACATGTTGCCACACACAAAATTTAAATAGATACAAGTTTGCTGGCACACTGCATAACACAATAAACCGCAGTAAAACCAAAAGGCGGATGGAAAAAGTACGCCAAAAGAATGGCCCAAACGAAGGGGAGAGGGGGGAGAAGGAAAGAAGAGAAAAAAAATTATGAAAAAGAAATTATGAAGAAAAAGCTCGAAAATAAGGATATCACTCAGGTTAAGCTGGGCCATGGTAAGTCATATTTAAATACAGACTTTAAAGGTGACTACTGGGAGAAGGGAAATATAAATAAAAAAATAAAATAAAAAATATATAAATATATAAAAATGTAGAAAAAAATTAAAGAAGAGTCTACAAATATAATAAATCGAATTTAGTTAAGTTTACACTTTTTAGAAATCAACAAATATAAAATACTAATTTAGTAAAAACCAAAATAATAATTACTCAATGTTCTCTTTCACTTTTATATTTCGCTTCCTTAATTTTTATGCTCTCCCCCCTCCCCCGCAGCCCCTCTTTGCCCAAAACAAAAGGCAACTTAAGGACAGCAGTCGCTGCTCAAGGAACAGGGAGCACAAGGCAAGGAATGATAAAAAGGGAAATACGAAATTAAAATACAATTTGACGGCATCAAATAGAGCAATTAAGCGTCACCGCCCGCCCACAAAACGCCCATTTCCCAACCCAACCAGCTCGTCCTTGTATCTGTCCCCGCCCCCCTCACTGGCACACGCACACACACACACACACACCCATGCGAGCGGGGTAAAGTGGGTGGAAAACTTGATTACAAGTGTCGCGGAAAGCCCCAAAAAACAACTTAAACTGCGGCTCCATAACCATCATAAGCAGCAAAATACACATGAGTGCACTGGCAGAAAATAATGAAAGCCAAAAAAAGGGTTAAAGTGGTGGGTAAAAAATAAAGTTTTTAAAGGGAAATAAAAATAATATAAAGGAAGCTAATTAAGTATACCTTTGCAACTTTTAATTGTCTCAAATTTGATTTAAAATAATAATGAAAAAATGGCACATCTCTAAAAAGTTAAAAATAATTTCTTTGTTCACGAAATATAATTCAAATAAAAAGAAAATATTGTTATGAATATATTTTAGAATATAATTTGAATATTATCTGATTCTTAAATATTTTTATAATTATTTTCTGATGAAAATTAATAAAAAATGGCACATCTCTGAAAAGTTAAAAAAAATTTCTTTGTTTAATAAATATAATTCAAATATTAAGAAAATATTGTTATGAATATATATTAGAATATACTTTAAATATTATCAAATGCTTAAATATTTTTATAATTGTTTTCTGAGGAAACTAAATTTAATCTAAATCAAATTTCAATGAAATGATTTTCAATTGAAAGCAAGACCTTAAAACTTCACAAATAAATCAACAAAAATAAATAATACTAAATATGCAGAGTGTATTTTGTGCCTGAATATCTGGCATTGTTGTTGCCGCCAAGTTGCATATATATATATTTTCCACATTCGCATTTGTATTTGTTGTGCCATTTACCCAATACAATACGGAACAACAAAGGACTCGTGCTTTTAAGGACAGCCACAGGAGCAGCAGTGGCAGCAGTGGCAGCATCAACTATTTGCAACGGCAACAAAGGAGCAACAGCAACATCCTCGCAGCAATATCAGGCATAAAATGAACACCAATTGAATTAGCTGTTGTGTGGCTTCAAGTTTGGAAAATACAAAAAATAAACCTATGAAATATAAGCTACTAAGATTTAGGGGAATTCTTAAACGAATTATTCAGTATTCAAACTAGAAGTCTGCCTTAGCTTTACAAATTCAGGGAAATGCCTTTTTATAAATAAATAAATGTATAACTTCAATCAGGCATTGGAATATTTAATTTCTAGGTTACACAAAACTTGAATAAGAAAGAAAGAATGAAAAAATAATAATATTTATTTGAGAAATGCTCCAAAAACTAGGTTGCTTTATATTTTTGGTTTTTCTTTTACTTCCTGGTACTTTTTTTATTTATTAGTTAAATATAGGAAGTTATATGTTGTAGCGGCAACATGAGGCGTCCAGCAAACAGGCCACATCTCTACAACATTAACACGGCCAACAGGCAGCAGCAAGAGCAGCAGCAGCCGCACCAGCAACATCAGTAGTTGCTGCAACAACAGGATGAGTGTTGCTGCCGCTTGACTAGTTCCAATGTGGAACTGCTGCTGCCGCTTGGCTTCCTTCTTCTTGGGCGTCTCGGTGTAATTCGAAACACTTGTGTCAACGTGGCCAGCGCACTTCCCCGCATTTTCCGCCCCCTTCAGGGTGCTCCCTGCCTCCCTCCCCTTTGCCAAGCCTGCTGCTGACATGTTTCCTTGGTGGAGGAGGATGTTGCTGCTGCTGCTGCTGCTGTTGCTGCTGCTGCTGTTGCTGTTGCTGCGGTTGTCAGCGTCTTATTATCATCATCAGTGGCAGCTTTTGGCGGTTTTGTATATTTGCAGGCGGCAGAAGGACTCCTTGCCTCGTTTTTTGTCTTTTCTTGTTGTTTTTATCATCTTAGTTGTAAGTTCTGGCAGAGGATTGTTCTTGGTTTTTGGTGGGGTTGCTTACAATGAAATTCACTTTGCCAAAAAGTTTTCATTTCATTAAAGCGTGTGTGTGTAGTGTAGTGTGTGTGTGTATCTGCAAGTGTGTGTGGTTAACTGACATGCAAGTAATTCATCAAAAGCAAATGCAACCAACAAAACTAACGGCAGCTGGGAGCCGAGAGTTGCTGTGTCCACAACTTGTGCCACACACACACAGCATACACTAAAAAAAAAAATATAAGAACCCCAAAAAAAAAAGTACAAGACTTTGCCACAAAAAAATAAAGTACATAAAACTTAAAAGCGAAAAAAAGAAGAAAGCGAAAGTTTTGGCAAGGAACCATCTCCAGTTGGCGAGTCGCTTTGGGTTAAGACCAGTGCCAGCAGGGGGTTAAGCCGTGGGTGTCAGGACTCAAGGGAGACAGCCAGCTTAAGGGGTTAACACACAGCGTGTGCGAATAATTTGCATAAACATGCAAAATTTAATTATCTTTAATGCCAGCGCACAATTATCAAATATTTTGTGAAACACATAAATTACGAAAAAGGGGATTACAAAAAATGTAAAACCGAAACCGAAACCCTCTCTCTTTCCACCCCAAAATCCCATTTATTATGCGCCGAATGTCAATCAAAGTTAACAAATGAACAAATGTCACCGAAAACTGGCCCGAAATTAACGAAAGACCAACAAAGGAGTGAAAGGAAATCATTTCCTTATTTCCTTCTTTTAGCAGAAATCAAAAAGTTTCGCCATGTTCTACTTATTATTTCTATCCACATTAATTGACCTTTTTTTTTTGTTTGGAAAAGCGACTGAGATGTGTATAAATCGGTTTGGGAAATCGAAAATTCGGGAAAAAGGTGAAAGACTGGCCAAGAATTTAATGAGAAAAAAGAAGGGGAAAAAAGGGTGGGAGGAAAAGGGAATATTAAGTCTGAAGTCTCTTAAATTAATGGGACATCGACTCCTTAACTAGAAATTTTTGATGATATTTTCCTAAACGAGTTTAAATTAAATATAAAATATATGCTCAAAATAGTTAATCTAAAAATGTTTATCGGTATAAATTTTCAACTTTCAAAGCTACTTTTTTAAATAAAAAAATTGCCAAAACAATAACTAACTCAGAACCGAAAAATTTAGAATTTATAAAGAGATATATCTTATTTTGTAAGACTTTCTGTTTAAGGATTGATTTTGCAACACTTTACATGGTAATAAACCTTTACTCCGAATCCTCTGAGAATCAAGATAAAAAAATTAATATTCTTATTACATAAAACAGTGACGTTTACAATTAAAGTCATAAGAAAAAGATACTAAGTTTTGTATTCATAGTCTTAACAATATTTTAAAAATCCATTTTAAAGCCCAACAAAAAAATGGTATCTTTTGCATAATGATTCTTATAAATTCTTAAACGAAATTCTCTTCACTTATGGAAAATCTTTATAATATATTCAATATTCACCATCACCGAGATCCTTAAAACTATTTTTGGTTTTGAGAAATACGAAATTGCTGTCCCTTCTGCGGGGGCGGGTGCCTTTGTTTTGTTCAGTGCTCGGATACACTGTAAATGCTTTTGGGTACCGCTTAGCACTGTGATTAAATTCAACCTTAAGCTATCTGTGATTACTTAACTGTGCAACCCCCTTAAAAAAGTTTCGGTAACACTAGAAATTCTTGCGTTTAATATAAGTACATTCACTAAATATGGATGCCTCCTCCCAACACCATCCCTGTTTTTCTCTTTCAATTATCTGCTTTTCTTATCGTTTTTTTTTTTTCTTTCTTTTTTGTTTTAAACAATTTAACATTTTCTACTA
This sequence comes from Drosophila seguyi, assembly GCA_008042675.1. Taxonomy (NCBI): domain Eukaryota; kingdom Metazoa; phylum Arthropoda; class Insecta; order Diptera; family Drosophilidae; genus Drosophila; species Drosophila seguyi. Next base: position 214,401 of record VNJU01005337.1, on the reverse strand, counting down.
CAACATGTGTGTATGCTTAAATGTTGGAATGTTTTTTTCCTCGATTGTTAAGTGTTGAATGTGATTACGCTTGTTATTTGGTTTTAAGTGTTTGTTTAATGGGAGTGTTGGTGTGTGTTGGTGTTTGGTTGGTGTTTGGTTGGTGAGTGTTGGTGTTTGGTTGATGTTTAGTTAATGTTTTTCTTTGATAGAAACGCGATTAAACATTTTCTAGGTGAGTGTGTTTATAAATGACTTGTTCTATCTCTTGAAGAGAGAGAGAGTATCTGTTGTAATGAATTGTTGGTGTAATGCTTACTCTGTGAATCTGTTGTTGAAAGTGTACATCAACTTACTGCCTGTTTCTTCTGAGTGAATGCTTGTCTGTATCTGTTGTTGAGTTGCTTAATGTGTTGATGATGTGTTCTGCTTCTTGAAGAATTAGAATCTGTTGTTGAATGTCTTTTGTGTTGTTGGAGAAGGTTTTGCGGAATTTATAGCTCACTTTATCTCTCCATGAGCTAGTGAGTGTTGCGGAATGTGTCGCCTGGTGTGTGTCTTTTGTATTCGTGAAAGTGTGCCCGAATGTCCGACTGTTCGACTGCGTATTACACTCTAAAACATGTGTGCCGTTCGCCTGGGAGAATGTCCGCCTGGCGGATGTGTTGTTGTTGGTGAATGTGTCGCCGGGGTCCGTTGGACTGCGTATTATAAGAGGCAGAGGCAGAGCGTCAGCAGAAAGCCGGACACGGCCGACAAACCCATTAAGAGCGGCTGTCGACATTGCCGGCAACTCCGTGGCCAGGCGTCCATGGACAGGGACTGTGACAGTGGCAGGGTGTGCAGCAGCAGCAGCAGCAGCAGCAGCAGCAGCATCAGGCTGGGGCATCGAGGGGTATTGCCCCGTAATCGCGAGCCGCCGGAGCTCATTTCGTTGTTGTCGATGGGTACGCGCCCTTCCGTATTGCCGCCATAATAGGTCGGCTTACGGGTGATGCCGCCACCCGTTGCCTCGCCACCGCCAGCTGCACCTGCCCCAATGCCACCTGCCCCTGTGCCCGCTCCGTGCTGCTGGTGATGGTGGTGGTGATGGTGCTGCTGATGCTGATGCTGATGCTGATTGTTGCCGGAGCTGCCCGGCTTATGTGTGGCCGGTTTATTGCCGCTGGTGTAGTAAACGTGCGGCGATAACGGTGTCAGGCCACCACCACCACCACCACCACCGCCTCCCAGGCCTCCCCCGTCGCCGTAGCCACCGTCGCCGTCGAAATCCTCAGCGGATCCGTACTGCAGCTCCTCGTCGTCCGGCTGGTAGGTGACTTTGACTTGTTGTTTCTGCTTTAAAATGTCATTGGCATCCGCGTCCAGGCCTCCAGCACCGCCGCCGCCGCCGCCGCCGCCTTTTCCGCCGCCGTTCGAAGGATTTTTATTACGATTCGGTCCGGGGATTTCTGGGAGAGAAGAGCAAAAGGAAGAAACAAAAAAACAAAGGAGCAAATGAGAAAATGTAATTGAAACAAAGGTGCAAATACGTCCCATTTCGCGGATACGTCTGACGTGAGCTGGCACAGTGGCGTTCGCAAAAATAGGCTTCAAAATGGGGGGAAGTTTTAAATGAAACTACTTTACTCTTTAGAGAGCAAATAAATACATTAAAATTTAAACAAATCAAAGCGTTTATCAAGGACTTAAGATTGAAATTAGGATCATTTGTGTGCATAGCCTTGTGTCCTCAACTGTCGCTTAACATCACGTGGAGTGAGGGAAAAAGTATCCTATAAAACTCACCATATAACCGGATGCTGCTGTCAACTTCGCCCAGAGAGTTTTTGGCTATGCAGCGATAGGATCCGACATCGTCCTTCTGAAACTTTCGCACTATCATCGACATTTTCGTCTCGTACATGGACTGCGTACTCTCCTGCACATGGTACTTGTTCGATGTGACAATCATTTCACCTGGTGTGAAAAATTATAAAAAAAGGGAAAGAAAATCAATAGAAATATTATAAAAAAGTTTTTTCCAAATATCAAGCAAGCTGTGACTCTTGACCTTGACTTGTGTCAGTCAGCATTGCTACAGGTAGAACTCAGTTCAGATTATATTCTCGTCCCGACCGCTTCGTAACCGAAAAACTATAATCAAAAAAATCTAAGAAAAAAAAGTTTACAAAAATCTAAATAGATTTCCATAAGGAAATTGTGTGTTTGGAAAGAAACGTGATTCAACTCAACAGTAATTTGCTTTTAGGTAAGTGGAAAGCGGTTCAAAGAGTTGAATGAAGAGCTACGACTTGGGTTCTTGGAAAGAGCTAGCTTTTGTGAATTGTTTACAAAGTAAACTATAAGGATAAGTGTTCGGTTAAGGTTAGGATAGAGACGTACCTAGAATAACTAGTAGACAGTTTTTTCTCTTCGGACAAAAACTTGATATACCCATGAAGAGGGAGCTTCTATCATATGAACTAGATCCTCGAGGGATTAGTAGAAGGAACTAGTAGAAAGGGACGAGTATAAAGGGACGAGTATAAAGGGACGAGTATAAAGGGACGAGTATAAAGGGACGAGTATAAAGGGACGAGTAGACATGGACGAGTAGACATGGACGAGTAGACATGGACGAGTATAAAGGGACTAGTAGAAAGGGACTAGTAGAAAGGGACTAGTAGAAAGGGACTAGTAGAAAGGGACTAGTAGAAAGGGACTAGTAGAGAGTGACTAGTAGAGAGTGACTAGTAGAGAGTGACTAGTAGAGAGTGACTAGTAGAGAGTGACTAGTAGAGAGTGACTAGTAGAGAGGGACTAGTAGAGGGACAGAGTGACTAGGACTACAACATAGACCATCACAGGGACAGGGACAGGGAAAGGAGGAACCTTTGAACGGTGGCAGCACCTGGAACGAGCGGACGACCGAACGTGCCACAATCTGACAACTGACTAATGACAATGCCAACCGAGCCGACTCGATTCGAATCGAATCGATGTTGGAGTAATGATGCGCTCGGCCCCATGGCCCGGCATCTGCATAGATGCATGTACCCGGCCAGCCAGGCCATCCGGCACACACACACACACAGCAGGCATATATCTCTATATATCTATATATATATCGGGCAGACAGGTCTCCTCACACACACACACAGACTTACCCGTGTCCTTAATCCAGTAGTTAATTGATTTGGGCGAGGCCTCGACGTGACACTCGATTTGAACATCAGTGCCAAGTGGTGCGCCGACTAATTGATTCGGCACTTGGATGACTGGGTGAACTGTAACGACACAGGAGCAGAAGGATATAGAGTGAGTGAGTGAGTGGGGGAATCGTTTGAGAGATAAATAAAACAAATGCATCAAATTAGCCAGGGGGGGGGGGGGGTTTTAG
>VNJU01005337.1:152812-211033 GCA_008042675.1 Drosophila seguyi | reverse complement strand
GAAAATTGCGGAGGGGTGGGGGGGGGGGGGGGGGGGTTTTAGCTGCAGCAGCATTGTTTGTAGCACAAAGTTTACTTACAAGAGCCTTAGTTTAAATATACTTTCCAGTCTTCTAAAGTTCCTACTCGCTCTCTCAGATTTTGCAAGATCAATCAAAAAAAGATGTTGAACTATACCAAGATCCTGTCGGAGCAGATGGGCTTTCCGGAGGATAAAGTCGCCGTCCTGGCTGGACTTGTTGGCTATGTGGGCGGTCTGCGTCCCACCCAGAAGGCTCTAATGTGTGTGGGTGCCGCCACTGTGGCCTGCATGCTGGTGGGTCTAACGGTCAAGACGATCAAGAAACGCGGAAACGGAAACGGAAACAATGGAAACGGAAACGGAAACGACGACGATGGAACCGTTTGCAAGCGTAAGCGCATGTCTATCAATATTGTGAGCGGATCGCAGCTTAACCATGGCCTGCAGACTGTGTCCATGGACAAGGACACCTTGCCGCCGCAGGACCCGCTGCAGGTGGATCTTGGTCTCGGCGAGGACGATACTATTGCCATTTTATCGTAGTAAAAGGAAGTTAGACAAGGATATCACCAGGGGCCCATAAATTAATATGATATATACCATTTCATATATGTATATTTTGTAATTTGCAAAGCACACTTGCAACCCAGAAGTTAACCAATTAAAACTGTACACAAAGAACGGCGTCCTGTCAAAGGACTCTTCTAAATGATTTCCAGCCCTTTGAGGCAGAATGGAACAAAAAGCTGGTTAGCGAACTTGAAGGCCAATTGAGTGTGGCATCATTTGATGGTGTGTGTGTGCTCTCCTCGTTTTCCAACCCCCTCTTCCCCCTTAGATTTTCCCTCGAATTTTGCCCACTCATTTTCCTGCAGCCCAGCAACTCATCAGAATGCAGAGAGCGTCTATTCTGCATTGACAACTCTTTTGCCGATGGCCGAACTTTCGTATTTATTGTCACTTAGGCTCCCTTTTCAGGTGAGACCAAGGCAGGGGCGTGCATTTAAGGGGGGCGACTGGTACGGCCATGACCAAAATTGGTGGTTTTGTAAAACCTGCAAGGACCCCACCAACTCCCAGCTCCACTCCGATCCCTGCCAGATTGCACATTGTCCCCATGCACAGCCCGCCCGCCCCCTTTCCTTTCGCTCTTGAGACATTTACGGGGCTTGTGCATTGATAGTTGATTGCAGGACTCTGGGAAAAGTGTCCTCTTCGACTCCCACTTTCGACATGCGTAGAGTTTCCCCGGAGCCGTAGGGATTTTAATTGATTTCCATGGCCGACTGCCTTCTGTCTTGGCCATCAACTATCTCTAATCCCGCCTGCGGTTGGCCCTCTCTCTTCAATTTTCATATACTATACATGCATATGTATTTGGTATAACTTTCTGGCTTGGCTTTTGGCCACGATCGCTGGAAAATTTAAACGAAATTCGATACTTTTACACTGAAATCAAAGGGGGTTTAATTAAACCCTTGAAATGTGTTCAAAATAAAAGGATTTTTGTATTGAAAAGCTTGAAGGAAATTTATTAATTGTATATAATAAGATTATACATTAAGAACATTGAAGATAATCCTTCAAATAAGCAGATTTTTGTCTTGAAAATCCACAAATATTAAGATTTTTCCTAAGAATAAATTTGTGTACACAAACTATGGCCTACTTTTCAGGGTTATCATAGTAATAAACCTATTTTGCTTTTTAAGACCTTAAAACCTGACCGATTGAGTTGAAATTTGGCCTGTAGTTAGTTAAAATAATAATGTAATGTACAATATTTTCAAAAAATATTTTTGTACCAAAAATACCAATAAAACAGACGCCTCTGTGAGCCAGTCTAGCTGACCGTTGGCCATACGTGATGATGATTAATCCACATGGCCCAGGGATCGGGGGGATATGGTTCGGGCAACTGCCACATTTCGGGTCTATCCCCAGTGCATTTATGGATAAAGGGTTGCCAGCTGGTAGTCGCCAGTCGCCAGTCGCCAGTTGCCAGTTGCCTGGTTTTCGGGCAGCTGCAGTCCCTCGGCACTTTCGCTGGGCGATTTGCAATTTTGCAATGATTATTCTGAGCATGTTCCTGCCTGGTGGTGGCCAACGGCCAACGGCCACCTTTCAACCTTTCACCTTTCACCTTTTGGGGGCCATTCAGCCATTGAGGCATTCGGGCATTCAGCCAGGTCCTCGCCGGCCCAGCAGCTCGCTCAGTTTTGCGGCAAACAAAGCCACAAATATGCACTAATGACGTCGTCAGCTGCTGCTGCCACTCGCTACAATCTCCACACAACTCGCCTCTACCCGTGCAACTGCCACCCCCTCTTACCTTTCACCAGACTTTGCTACGATTTCCCTGCATTTTCCCAGCATTTCTCCCTAGCAAAGACTCCCATTTCGGTGGACAATTGTTGTTTTTTTTGGGGGGGGGAAGAGAGAGCTTGAGCTCGAGTTGGTTTGAAGGTGACAAAAAGTCGGAACTCATGCGTGGTCTAAGCAGATTCCACGTACAGTGCGTTTCATGGGCTCAGGCACGGAGCTGGGACTAAGGTTTTTAGTGATTTTTAAAGTTTAATCTAAAGAGGAAACATTGTTTAATTTATCACTTTTTTTGAGGAATTTTTGAGCAACTTTTAAGCTGTTCTAAAAGAAGTGGTCAGCTTTCAATTCATTTCTTTGCTGGCATTCCTTTTTCGCAGGTTTTTTTCGCACCCTTTTTTTTTTGGTGGCTTTTGCACGAACGTGATTTTTCGCATTTTGCCGCATTTACATTTGGCAGGATAACGTGGGGCGCAAACGTGCCACCTGACCAACAAGGAGAGCGAAATTGCACAGATGAAGATGCCATATCCGCGGCGGCAAGCGAGATATAGCATGGCATGCGGCACACATTGGATGCGCAAGGATGTGTGGCATGTTGCCAGCCGGGATGTTGTCCCTGTTCCTGTTGCACATTCCATAGGTGCAGCTAATTAGGGGAAGCGACTAATAAGGCGGCAACGGAAGGCGCTGTGCAACGGAAATGCCAGAACGCAGCAAAGGCGGCTAGCTTCAGGATACACTGGCAGAAAATGTATTTATAAGTAAAATGGAAATGGAAGGGAAAAGTTTTTTAAAAGGGAAAGAATGTAATTGAAGCTAAATTAATTAATTAAATAATTATAATTTATTGATAAAACATATGCTCAAAAATAGATTTACATTTTAAAAGAAATTATTATTTGTTTTGAATGCTTAAAAATTAAATTAAAAACTCTTGTTAAATCTCCAAAAAAATTCTCATTTAAATTCTGAGAATTCTATAATTTTAAATTTTAAATTTTACAGAAAAGAATTTATAAAATTAAGTATAAAATTCATAAAAGACTCATAATACCTTCATTTTCTAGCCGTGTAGCTTTATCAGCCAGCTGCAGCAGCTGCAAAAGCATCTGCTCATGCAACTGACTCCGGAAAAGTTTCCCGGAAAAGCGGAAAAAGCGGGGACAACTGGGGAGAAGCGTGTGGGGGGAGTGGTGGCGGTGTATGGGTGGCTGCACCCACCAACTCTTTGGCAAACAAATTGCAAGGAAGTTGTTGCAAAATGGCAACAGGAAAAGTAAACACGCAGCGGAAAGGAAGCGGGAAAAACTAAGGAAAAAGGGGAAATGCGAAGCACTCTCCTTCACTCGAGTTGATCAAAAAGTTTTCCCAGGTTTCCCGCCACCTCAGCAGCAGCGGCAGCGGCGGCGGAGGCGGCGGCAGTCGCTGCTCCTCGAAGATAACTGTTAACCAGCAACTGTTTACTGCTGACAAGCAGTCCGAAAAGTTGGACTTGGTTGGTGGAAAACCTGTTGGTGTTGTCTAGTGATTTTTCTAAATTAAGATTCGAAATGAAATTGTGGGGAAAATAAATATTATTTTAACTAGGAAAATTATGTTTCTCTGTGAAAATTATTAACAGAAAATGTGGTTTTATTTTTAAATAGGGAGCAATTATATTATAAATTAATTTATATATTTAATTTATTGAAAGAAATTAAGAGACTTGTAAGTAAAAATTTCTGGCGCTGTTCAAGTTTATTAAAAAATATTTAATGCTTATTATTAAGTATTAAATTAAGAAATAAGATGTGTTTGTTGAACTTGTAATTGAAATAAATTCTTCTAAAGAAAGCACAACTCCTTTTCAGCTGTTTAAATGTTAAATAATTTATAGTAATATAATTATAATATTAAGAAATACATTTTCCTTAATATATTTATCATCAAATATTTATTCTTTGGATTTTCCTGCTCAACTTTAAAGTTCCTCCTCACATACGAGTGCCACTTAAAGACCGCATTAACACAATGTCAAAATGTTAAAAGCCGTGATTTTGCCACCTAACTCGAGGGGCGGCCAGGGGACTTCTGCGCTGCTGCAGTGGCAAACGAGGCAAAAAACAAAAAAAAAAAAAAAAACAAACAAGGCGGCGAGAATGGAGAAGGGTTTCAGGACAAACAAACGCAGTAGCCCCGCCCCCTCGACCACCCTTTGAGCTGCCTTGATGATTGAGTGAACTGCCACATGGCAGCAGAGTCAAAAGTGCACACACAGAGCGGGGGAGCAGGGGAGCTGGGGCAGGGGTGGAGCTCCAGCACGTGCTGCAGACAGTTTGACAAAAAAGCTGTGGCCCACCGAAAAGGCACCTGCCTCGTTGCCGCCAGTACCCCGCATTTTCCTCTCGATTTTCCTGCTGCCTCGGAAAAGAAAAACAACAAAAGGAGGAGCGCAGGTAATGCCCCGGTATCAGTGACAGGATTTAAACGGATTACAACAAGGACAATCGAGTTAGCACGGCACATAGAACATGGGACACAGCAGTAGTGGAAATCTCGGGTCCACCTTCTGTCTTTAGTCCTCGCTCCTCCTTCTCTTTTGCCTTTTAACGCCCCCGCACTCACACCCCTCGCCCACGCCCTCGCCCTCCTGGACTTTTCCAGCTTTCCTTTTTTTACTCCTGGCCGCTTCCTTTGCCAGCTCCTTAAATGGACTTCCTGTGGCACTGAGCGAAAATTTGGATGCTAACTATACTGAATTATTAGTGGTATTTGAACTCAGGAAATGTATAAAAAAAATAATAAAGGAGAGAAAATATCGATGTACTTTGAAAGTCGATAAATAAATCGATAGTTTAAATTTGCAATAAATGTTACATATTTACGATAAATTAATAAGCTATTTGATAAACATTTAAAAAACATTAAATATATATTTTGTTTGCATTTTTTTTCGATATTTTCTATGTTACAAAGTTATACGGTTCAAAGTTTGCGATTCTTTCGATATCATATCATATTTCTTAGATATATGTGCGATAAATCAATACTCCGTTTGATATATCTGACTCTTAAGTTAGCAAAAAGTGAAAAAGAAATAATATAAGATTTAACGAATATTTACTCAATAATAAAATTATTTATATTAAGTTAAAATCAATAATCAATAATCAATAATAATCAATAATATATATAAATTATAATTTAACTTTTTTAGCATAAAAAAATACTATTCCTTTTATTTTTATGTTATGCTATTTATTCGTATCTTTTTGCTAACTTATTATTTATTTATTTTTTATTTTTATAGTCTGAATTAATTAGAACTTTTTAAGACAACATTTTAAAACCCATTTCTTGGTGTGCAGGACTTAATGTAAGATAAACGCCGCAGCTGCCGTGGCCAAAACCAAGCTGGCTGACTGATGCCGCGCTGCTATGGCTGCAAGACAACTGATGATGAGGTGGTGGCACTGGGTTCAGGCACTGGCATAGCACACTGGTGCCACTGCCACTGCCAACAGCCAACAGCCACTGGATATGCAACACCCAGACACCGCCACCGTCACCGACACCGACACCGAATGGAGTTGACCAACCGCAGGCGCCTCTAATTAATGGCGCAGAGCCGGGCCAGAGGCGGTCAGTGCGGCGTCGAGTGCATATATCCATATGTACTATATATATATATATATATTCCCACTTGGAGATAGGGGTACTCACAGTGTATGCTGAGAGAGATCCGCTTGGAGACCGATGGGGGCACTCCGTTGGAGGCGATGCACAGGTAGGAGCCCATCTCGTTCCTCGAGATCTTCGACAGTTTCAAAACCTCACCACGAAAGGAGGGTGCTGCAGGTGAGGAAAGGGAGAAATCAAATAAATATAGAAAAAATATAAAACCCTGTCAGGCACTCACCCAGCGTTTTGGTGCCCACACTGTCCTTGAGGACTATCTCGTTGCCATCCTCACGTCGCCAGGTGACAATCGGTTCCGGATAACCACGGGCTCTGCACAAAGAAAAACATGAATAATACAAATGAAATATAATTAATTATAATTTGCTATGTATATAATTATAAACCCTGCCTCAACAGAACCCAAGTTATGGTATCCCGTTTATAAACCATAAACCGGAAACGGAAATGGTTAACGTCGAGTGGTAAATGGCAGCAAATGCTAAATGGGAAATATTCAAGTTCAGTGGCTTATTAAATTTAATATGACGATGCCTCAGCATAGATTCTACGGTTGAAGGAGGGCTCCATTGTGCCCGTTTTGAGGCAAAAACTTTTGTGCAATCCAAAGAGCAGGGAAATAGGCAAAACGCTTCAAGCCAGCAGGCGCCGCCGCCGCTGTTGCTCAAGTGTGTGGTGATGCAGTTGTGTAAAAAAATAAAGATCGAACTGGGGATACCTCCTTAAATAAAAATATATAATTTCTGAAATAATATATATTTTATGAGAAATTTTTAGAGCACAAATAACTGAATATATACTCTAAAATAAAGGTTATAACTTATGGTAGGAAAAAGTTCCTCCTGGAAAAGCTTTTTCCTAATTTCTCAAGTCAAGCTGCCTCCTTTAAATCACTCCAAATAATTTACAAGTATTTTTTTTAATTTAAAAAATATATAAACTTGCGTCAGAGAACCCATACAACCCCTAATCCCTGCAGACAAGACAGGGTATCCGCCAGAGGGGAAGAGCAAGGAAAATGCGTGTTAAGACAGCAGTTGTTCAACAGCGAACCAGACACGGGTGTGGTAAATTTTTATGATGCCGCAAACAGATGCAAAATGGCTAAAAAGAGAATCAACCAACACACCCACATGGCCAACACAATGGCCAACAGTTGGCTAACAGTCAGCGGCAGTTGCTTAGCCATTTCTAGTCGTGGTGGCCCCAAGATGGAATGCTTGTGGGAAAGCGGTTAGCGGACAGAGAGCGGGGGAAATCTGTATGGAAATCTGTATGAAAGTCTGCAGGAAAATCTGTAGGAAAATCTGCAGCAACTTTTGCGGAATCAAGTGCAATTTACATGGCCCAAAGACACGGCCCAGACACAAGACGCGAGCTTGGCTCAAACAAAGCGAATTTCTAGCCGCCCCGCCGCGTGACCTTCTTGCCCAGAAGAGAGTGGCTTTAATCAAACTTTATACAAGTTTATATTTTAAATTAAATTAAAATGTATATATAAAACATAAATATATATTAAAAACACATTTCCTCTGTAACTCTTGAGTTTATTTGTCCGAAGCTTTTAATGTTAGTTACGCAAAAGTTGAATTCATTTTCAGGGATTTGCACAAAGTGGCATTAAAAATGAACAGACGTGAAAAAAAAAATAGGAAAATTCGCAGACAAGCTCTCTAATAGCTTTCCACGCTCTCTCACACACATGGAAAAGCGTTGCAAACACGCTTATCGCCATCGTTTCATCATTTTGCGGTTAAATCGGTGAAAAAAAAAAATAACCAAAAGGAAAACGAGGGCAACACTTCGTGGTTGCGGTCAAGTTCATAAATCAGCAGACCCAAAACCCAAGCCGGCTTTTAGCTGTTGGAGGGTAACCAGCACAAATTAGGGACTTAGGGAATGTACGTAATATCCAAATACCCTGGAAAATAAGTCAAGGCATCATGGAAACAATGAAGATCAAGCAGGGTAACATTTTTTCTAGACAAATAATGTATAAATAATTATTTTCAAAATCTACAAGCTTATTTAATCATTAAAACAATTTTATATATTTTTAAAACTAGTATTATAACCCCTTTCTGAGCTATGCTTTAAACTTGATAGTAGATCCCTCTGTTTCCTTAAATTTCCCTTTTTTTGTTCTCTTTCGTAAGCCATAAATACCCTTTCGAATTAAGTCCAGGGTAGCCAAGGAGTTACGGTGCTAAATCAAGAGAAATGAAGTGTCACTTAATTTGTTGACATTATTACACCGAAAGAGAGAAAATGGTATGTGGCAGTGGGAGGAAATGGCTGGGGAAAATGTTGATGGAGATGGAGACTTCCTTTTAATACTCAATGTAATTTTTTGCAGTCAAAGTTGAAAGGTTTTCATTGCTGTTTAAGATTTAATAATTAAAAAAATTGAATGTGTGAAGAGCTATAGAAAATGTGACAAAAGAATATGAGTTTAAGCTAGTTTTTATATTATTTAAAACTAATTAAAGTAGTTATAGATTCAAACTTCGTATGGAAATATAAATAAATTATTAATTTAATTGATTTATTGATTTATTATTTATTTCATTAAGTTTTTAAGTGAGTTTTATTTAGTTTTAACAAGACTTAAAAACATAATTAAGAAAACTTGACCATTTTATTTCAAAACTCAAAAAGGTAGTTATATAAATCTTATTTTCCCTTATTTCTCTGCTTTCTTTTTAGTTTCTCTTGTTCTCCTTATCTCCCCCCTTTTCCCTACCTAAAATATAACCCCCAATATCTGAAGGATATATAACCATATATAAAACCGGTACATACTCACCGACAAGTCAGTCGCACCGGACTACCCTCCGGCACAATCACATCCGATGAGGTGTCCTCGCTGATAAAGTCCGGCGGAATCACGACATCCAGAAAGCCTATCTGAAATGCAAAAATAAAAACAAAAAAGAGAGAAGGTAAGAGACATCAAAATAAATAAAATAAAGCAAAGGCAACAAAGGCATTCGCACGACCTGCGAAACAGATTTCATTCCACTTACTTAAATTATCACAAATTACTAGGAGGGACAACTACAGAGTAGTGTGCACAGAGAGAAACTCTGGGTAATAGCTAGCTTAAATTTAGTTTTAATAAATATTAAAGAAACCTGAAAACCTAGTGAAATATTTGTTTAAAATATGAGCTTTGTTAGCTTTGTTTTATTATTAAAAAGAATTATTTTAAAATGAGGTAATATGCGTGGAAAAATTGGTTCTTTAGATATTTTTGATAACTGGAATATTTACTAAGAAATTCTGGTAATATTTTAGGTATTTTTATACTTAATATATAATATATATATTTTAAGTAATATTTTTTTTAGTTGCAACGGCCTTAGGACTTATAATATTTCGAATATTTAAGGAAATAATTAAATCAATTTAATTTCGTTCCTTTTTTTTCATAACTTATTTGTAATAACACGACGTTTCTTAGTTTTTCTTATAAAATCTAGGGTAAACTAGACTATAATATATATATTAAATAAATATATAAATATTTATGTATATAATTTAACACATCTTCAAAAGTTTATCCCTAAGGAATAAGGTAAATTTATTTAATTCGTTTTCCTTTATACAGATATTTTTTTTTTACAAACACATATTGATTTTTCCTCCTTGTAAAATCCTTGCAAAAAAAAATATTATTACTACTTATTTAGAGTCTTTAATATCCCAGATTTGTATGGTTTATTTTAATATATTTACAAGAATTTTGTTTCAGTGTAAAGTAAGCGAACAATTCGCTGATTATGCAAGGGCCTCGTAAAGCAGAAGCAATGGCAAAGTGTTTTATATGGCAAGCCAAAGTGATGTGGAATAAACTAAGAATAAACTAAGCCAAGGTGGAGCGTTAAATAGTTTAAGACAGGGGAGGATATTGGGGAGGGGGAGGTGGCAGTACGGTGCACTTTGACCCTGCCATGGCTGCCACTTGGACCGTTGCTGCTGCTGCTTGAGCTGCTGTTGTTGTTATGAAAAGCGTAAAAGTGCAAATAAAAATTAAGGAAGCATGAAATACATTTTATTGGCACCATAAACTTCACTTCGCTGGACACACGAGTGTACGTGTGAGCGGAAACGCACACTCACCCCTGGCAGGGTGTGTGTGTGTGCGTACATGATGCTGCCAATTTATATGCCCCACCATCATCGCCTCTCCTCATGTGTTTCTGTGTGTGTGTGTGCGTGTGTTTTCGCATAGTTTTCGCTTTCGATTTGATGCGCTTTCCCTTCATTTTCCCCCCTTGCCCCCTCTCGCCTGGCTCACGCTTTTCTTGAAGCGAAGGAAAATGGCGAAAAACAAACAATAACAACAGCAAGTACAACAGCTCAATGCATTCGCATTTTACTTTACCGTTTAATGCCGCATGAAAAGAATGGAGAGGCAAGCAACAAGAGAACGAAAAAAAAGAAAAAATGGGGAAAAGCATTTTGACAACAACGCGTGGAAAAGCGGAATGGAATGATCAAACATATGTATATATATAGTATATTATATATGAGGGGAAAAAGGAAAAAGGGGAAAGGACAAGGCAAAGTATTATATTTGAGCGTATTTTAATTTTGTTGCTTAATTCAGAAGTTAAAATAATTTTCTATAAGTTATAAAAGAAATTGGAAGGCTCACAAGGTTTAAATATATTTCCTCTTTTCTTACCCATAATTTTTGAGGTTTTTAATTACTATTTTTTCATGAATTTTAATTTAATTAAATTTACTTATAAATAAACCAAACATTTTTCTAAAATATTCTTTCCATTATTATTTATTTATTTTATTTTATTTATAGTTATTTTAGTTTTCTTTTAGTTTTATTTTAGTTTTTTTAATAAATCAAACTAAAAATTACACTCTCCACCGCACTTTAACTCATAATTCCAACATTGCGTATACGTGATATTTATACCATATTACGTATACGTCACCATAAAGTACTACATTGCGTATACGTGATGTGTAATAAAATAAAATAAAAATTGTAAATAAATATATAAAAATAAAATAGTGTGCAATTTGTTAAGTATATGTAGTGCTTAAATTATCTTATTATATGTTCATTTATACTCTTTAAATTATTACTTAAAAATATTCTTGACCAACTCACCTGACTCTTCATGGGATCCGTGTTCAATTGACACATATAACCGCCACGATCCTCCTCGGAAACGGCCTTAATGTGCAGATTCCAGGTATTCTGGTCCAAATGGCTGACCGTGACGCGAGGATTGTGGGTGATGACGTTCTCGTGAATGGCCTGAATGGCCTTTGTGTCGGCCTTGAGCCAGCCCACCTAACAGGAGAACAGTGAATTTAAGGTAAAATAATTTAAATAATATATATAAATATATAAGAAGAAATTATTTGTAGGTATAACTGTTATCCCAGCAAACTGTTGACTCACCCGATAGCCGCCCAAATGGCGGACGTGACACGTGAAGGTTGCGTCCCGTCCAACGGCGACGGACACGTTGGAAATGCTCTCCACGAACTCCGGCTGAAAGGCGCCAATTGCTGCAAGTGCGGGGGGAGAGAGGAGAAAGGAGAAAGCGACTAGATTAGAGTGCATCGGTGTGCGGTGTGTGTGTGTGTGTGAAGAGAGACTGTGCCTGTGTTAGTGGCAGTTAATGATATCGCGAGTTCACTGGCAATGCATTCACAGGCTATACCCCCGCCAAAAGCCGCCTCCCCCTCTGGTTGCGCCTGCCAAAAAGTCCGTGATTTATCGCTTTTAAATGTGCCCGTTATTCCAACCAACCACCCGAGCCACCCGAGCCACCCATCCACCCACCGAAGGCACCACCCAGCCAGCAGCAAAAATGCAGTCCTGCCTGCATTTCGGCCTTGCCAACAACTTAACTGTGCCAGACAACCGGCGGCAGACAATTTAAAGAGCTGCGGCGGCTAATTGAAGATCGACATCCGGCCCGGCACCACGGGCCGTAATTTCTCCGGCCCCCCCCCCTGGCTCTCTTTCCCAACTGAGTCCCGGACTCAGTCCAGAGGGTGCCGGGTTCATGGGGCACACGCAAATATAAATAATTTATTGAATCATTGGAAATCAAACATTTCACTTGCAAGTGCTGCAAAAAAGTTTGCCAGCCCAGGCCGTAAGCGTAAAAAAAGAATAAAAAATTGGACAAATTTGAGGGAAAGCAGAGTCGACGCGGTGAATACTGTGTATATAAATTTAATAACTAATTTTTATTAAATAATGTATGCCTAAGACAAACTGGTTAGATTTAATATTAGAAATATTTTCTGGAATTTATTTTAGTCTTAATTTTATTTTTAAAGATTGAGAGATAGATACAGTGTGCTCTGGGGAGCAACATAATGGAACAGCAGAAGGTTTAGCTGGGATATATATACTCCAATACTGAGAGGAAAGGACCCAGGACCAGACAGCAGCAGCCACGCACGACTACTGTCCTGGCCGCAGACTCTCCGCTCTCACCCTCTCCCATCGTCGTCTACATCATCGTAATGCATGCAAAAAACTTTTGGCAAACTTGAAATTTAAATATTTATAGACAGTACCGTTGGCTCACGGCAGATTGAAGGCAGATTCAGAGGGGGCGGAGTGAGTGTATATATATTGTGTGTAGAAATATCCTATATATATAGATATATAGAGGGAGTTGTGCGCTGAGGAATGTGCTGAATTGACTCAATTGGCCAAAGGCATGATTTATCGCACTTTCGGTGACTGTGACTGTGCCTGCCAAATGCAAAGCGGAATTCCAGAAACCAAGGATTCAAGGAACCGGGAATTGGAGAGAACTAACACTCAACTACAGTTGATAATCTGGATAATCTACTTGCCGGCCACAAGCTAAAAATATTTAAGCAACTTTATTTGTGTCGAGTGCCAGACATGAATAAATTCAGTTCTGAATTAATTGGTGGGAATGCATGCTGCACTGCCACTCTGCCTGGATTTAATTGAAGATGGAATTGATTGAATTCATCATTGATTTACTGCTCAATTCAGGGCCAGTTAAGTCATGAGCTATTGGGGGAATCTTTGAGAGAGTACAATGGCAGAATTAACAAAGTAAATTATTGCAAAATGTGTTGGCTTTCACCAAAGTTTTTAACCCAAAATGATTGGTTTCGTTGGATTAATTGCTATAATTATATGGTTTCTTGATTTTATAGGCTTTTAATCGAACCAAAATGAGTGATATCTTTTGTTGTTGAAACTTAATGGTTTAATTGTTGAAGATAATTGGTAACTGATTGTAATTGTTGGTGAATTGTTGGTGAATTGTTGTTGAATTGTTGTAACTTTTACTTTGACTTTCCTCTTTTAAAATTTCCACTTATTATAAAAAAAAGTAACACTCTTGCGACTGTTGAAATTGTTGAAATATTTTAGTGACTTTTTGGTGGTGAAATTCTTTAAAGTGCCAAGGCAGAAGCTAAGCTGTAATTGTAAACCAAAAATTCAACAACACCCCAAAGTTCAGGGCACACTGCAGGCGGTGTGTGTGCGGTTGTTTTTGGCCACCCAAAGCCAGAGTGTTGCGGGTGCGGACGGTACAGTGGAGCCTCTCCCCTCGCAGTCCCTCCTGCATTGCAGTTGCTGCTTGGCTGACTGCGGCTTGTTTGTCAATCTGTTGGAGAGTCGAGTCGAGTCGAGGCAAAGATGTTTTGCAGCATTGTGCCAATCCCAATGAACTTGTCAGCCGCCTCCTGGTCCCTGGATTTCTGTGAACTTTGGCCCCGACTTCTGGTCGTGGGTCAGCAGCTTCCACTTGAGGCCTGGCATTTTCCGTAGTCGAGGCAAAGTCAATTAACCCCTTAGCTTTTCCGCATCTCCCCCGTCTGCCTCATAAATTCCAGCCGGCCTTCATTTCAATTTTCCCCTTTTCTTTCTCGCAACACACGCATTTCGGGGATTCCCCCGCCGAATTGAGTCTTGTCAATTTTTGTCTCACATCCTTGAGGCTGGAGGCTCCTTTTACACAAATTTCCCTCATTTCCCCTTCGGTTGCCCGGGGAAAAAGTTTAAATCACACAACGACAATGAGGATTTGCCGAAGCAAATTTATGGCTAAGGACATTGGCAGAACTTAAGCAGGGAAACGTATTAGCTTGGGTGTCCTGGGCGGACACACACACACACACACACACATGTGTCACTGGGGGGAGGGTGTGGGCAAGGTAAGTACACACGATGCGATGCGATACGATCCGATACAAAGATGCCAATCTGCATGGGAATGGCACTGACAGAGGCTGTGGCTGTGGGGACTGGGGACAAACCGAAACTGAGATTGCTACACTGGGGAAAACTGTGTTTTAACTGGTGATAAAATGTTCTCTTTGAAAACTGAACCTTATGAAGTGTTTATTCACATTATTAGTTCATAATTTTAAGTACTTTTTGCTGGTTAAACTTATGTATTAATTTGTACTCCAAAATTTTTAGTTATGTTTGTAAAATTATTAAAGATTTTCCATGTTTTTGACTTTAAAGATAGCTCATATTTCGGATTTTCTCTGTTGTTGAAATTGTTGAAACTTATTGGTGTTTAATACAATAGATTATATATATCTAAACTAGGTTTCAAAATGTATTTTAAGGGTAAGTTTTGTTTTAATAGACTTAAAAAAGAACTTAATTTTGGAGTATCCCCTGATGTTGAAATTGTTGAAACTTATTGGTGTTTAATACAATAGATTATATATACCCAAATTATGTTTCCAACTGTTTTTTAAATGCTAGTTTTGATTTAATAGACTTAAAAAAGAACTTAATTTTGGAGTATCCCCTGATGTTGAAATTGTTGAAACTTATTGGTGTTTAATACAATAGATTATATATACCCAAATTATGTTTCCAACTGTTTTTTAAATGCTAGTTTTGATTTAATAGACTTAAAAAAGAACTTAATTTTGGAGTATCCCCTGATGTTGAAATTGTTGAAACTTATTGGTGTTTAATACAATAGATTATATATACCCAAATTATGTTTCCAACTGTTTTTTAAATGCTAGTTTTGATTTAATAGACTTAAAAAAGAACTTAATTTTGGAGTATCCCCTGATGTTGAAATTGTTGAAACTTATTGGTGTTTAATACAATAGATTATATATACCCAAATTATGTTTCCAACTGTTTTTTAAATGCTAGTTTTGATTTAATAGACTTAAAAAAGAACTTAATTTTGGAGTATCCCCTGATGTTGAAATTGTTGAAACTTATTGGTGTTTAATACAATAGATTATATATACCCAAATTATGTTTCAAAATGTTTTTTAAATGCTAGTTTTGATTTAATAGACTTAAAAAAGAACTTAATTTTGGAGTATCCCCTGATGTTGAAATTGTTGAAACTTATTGGTGTTTAATACAATAGATTATATATACCCAAATTATGTTTCCAACTGTTTTTTAAATGCTAGTTTTGATTTAATAGACTTAAAAAAGAACTTAATTTTGGAGTATCCCCTGTTGTTGAAATTGTTGAAAAAGATTGGTATTTAACTGAATTGAAGACTGACCTCATTTATATATTTATTGCTTATATTTCCCGCAGAACTCCCCCAACTAAAGACCACTTCGAGATGATGTCTTTTTCTCTTAGTGTACCTCGGCACCTTTTTCACGGCAGTTCGTTTTTTATGGCCTCACACGTGGACAGGCCCACAAATCCAGTGGCAAAGCACCAATGATAGGTGATAATGGCAAATTTCGAAAGGCAAACACACAGGACACAAAACTTGAACAGCTCGAAATGGAACTCGGTCTGAAGTTTGAAAGCGAAACGGAGACCGAAAGCCGTCTTAAAGGCGAGTTTGGCTAAGACAAACAAATGACTTGGGCGACAGGGAGAGCGATAAGGATGAAGGACAAAGGACGAAAAGCGAAGGAGGACAGACGCCTGCAAATGACTGTCGGCTGGCATTGAAATTAGCATTTTTACAAATCGTCGTCGGCCAGCGTTGAACTACTGCCAATTCGGAAAAACGCCCCTCACTTTTCCAAGGAAAAATTCAATTTAAATTTCTTGACTTTGCCTTTTTTTGTTTTTTTTTTTTTTTTTTTTTGTGCCCCAGCAAATGTCACGCAATTAATTGTGCCTTGATTTCTGTTTCACACTTTTCTTCTATTTTTGTTTCCTGTTTTTTATCTTGTTTTCTCTGTTTTTTTTTTATACTTTTGAAAAGGGTTTGCTATTAATTGCCAAAGTTTTGGTGCTAAGGCGGGAATATTCACATATTTGTTCAATAATATTTAAAGACATCATTTTGTAATTTTCTTAATGCGGGTAAAAGTGTTACTTTTTATTTAATTATTTATTTATAAAATGGATTTAATTAACATTAAAGATCTCAAGTAAATATACCCTCTTTCTAAAGCTCATTTAAATATATTTTTAAGGCATTGACTTTACTTTTCAGTTGCTTGTATATATTAATTTATTCACATTTATCCTCAAAGTAGGGTTTTACATACATATATTTTTTAAATCGGCTTACTGCTCAGAGACTTCGTGTTTCCCCTTTTTTCGAATTTTATTCCTTGGGCGTCACATGTAATTAATTACAAATTACGCGCATTTTTCGGCATGGAGCAACTTTTGCGTCGTGGAAAATGGGGGAAAAGCGCAGGCAACTAACTCCGTCTGCGGCTTTTCCCGCTGACCGCAGGCGCTAAAAGCCAAAGGCGAACAAAAAAAAAGATGAAGAAAAGTCGGAAAGTCTGCGGGGGGAGAAAAAAAAATCCAGCTCAAAGGGAAATGAAAATTTAAAATTAAAAAATAAAAAAATATATCTCTAGCATATATAGAGAGAAGTATGAAAATCATGGTGCCTGTTGTTGGTATCAATTAAGTCACTCGAGGGACGACGACGACAACGGCAAAATTGCCATTAAAAGTGGCAAAAGGTGGCGCTATCTCGCTCTGTTAGCCATTTTGCGGTTTAGCTTACATTTCACATCCGGTGGGCGGTTTTGTGGGTGGTTTTATGGCTGTCCCATTTCGCTGGCATTTGGCAATTAATTTGCATATCATTGATATGCACACACAGTGACCAGCCAGCAACACACACACACAGCACACACACAATCGCATAGCACACACACACTGACACACACACACACACTGACACATCTCTTTATATTTGCTTAGGATTATTATCGGTTATTAATGTTGCTGTAATTGAAAATTATTTTCACTTTTATGTTTATCATTATCAGCTGCCATTACATCGTAACCCCTTTTCGGGCGCCACCAGACCATGGTGCATGGTCCTTGGTCCATGTCCTGGCTGCATTATTATTATTATCGCTGGGGAATTATTGTTTGCCGTGATTTAAGTGCTTTAAATATGCACATCTGCATGTATTTAATATTTATGCGGACCCAGAGAGAATCGTGGGCCGAGGCCCAGCATAATTATCAACATTATGGGAATAGTTTTGCCGTTAGTTGTAGTTTTGCCAGCATTTCACACCGAAAGCGGGCCTATTTGTTTACGGGGGCGAAAATATATAGCCCCAAAAAGTTTATTGTTAAGTCATTTATCATAGTTTATATGTTTAATTAACTCAACTCATATTACACCAATATTCAGGTGAAATAATGTTGGGAGAGTCAAGAAAAAATATCTTATAACCAGTATAATTTGGACCGTAAGAAGTTGATCTTTTTTTAATAATAACTTATGATAATTATTAAGTATAGAATGATACATAATAATATTATATTATAAGAATACTTTGAGTTTAATGTCTTCTGCTTTCATTTATAAAGAATTTTACGTTGTGCCTCTAAAAAATATTATTCCCATAATTATAATAATTCTTAAACCAATGATTTTTTTTTTGGTCTGTAAAAAATTATTATTTCCAGAATTACAATAAATTATAAACTCATAAAATTATAATCTTAGTTAATTATCAGCTTTAGAGTATTTTTTTTATATAAAATTGTATCTTGTTAATATTTGAATCTTATTATTTGTTTTTTTTTTCGTTTTCCCTACATCAAAATTTCCTTTTAAAAAAGAAAAAACAAGATTTATGAAACCAATATAAAGAATAAAATTAAAAAAAAAATTAATCCTGTGTGGTAGAATTATTATAAAATTTATATTATAATAAATATAATATTATATAACTTTTATAAAATAATATTTACATGAAAGTAATTTAATTTGAAATATCTTTCTCATAGCAAACTTTGTTTAAAAAATGGAGAAAGTAATAATGATCTTAAAAAGAAGGCTATTTGTTTAAAATATTTTGTATTTTCCTTTTAAAAATTTCGTAAATACCAAAACCCCTTAAAAATCTATTAAATCCTTTTTATGCTTAAAAACTAAACCGAATAGCATGATAATTTCTAAAGAAGAAAACGTTTAATCACTGATTTTTCCCTAGGCCTCTTCCTACACTTACTTAAGCGGGTCATTCTAGTTTTACTTCTAGTTTTATTGAGATAGCCATCTCACCACTGATTTGCAAATTAGTTGGCTTTACTGGCCATTAAATGGCATCGCATCGTGGAGATTTTATCCCCCGACTTGAACCCCATTCGGGGGCATCGAAGGCCCCAAGCAAATCAAAATTAATGATACGATTTCACCGCATTTACCGCCATCGGCTGGGGAATAAAAACAAAAGGCCCGAAATGGTTTTAGAACGAATCACAGCGCACAATGTGGTCCGATAATAATATATAAAATTATATGTATATATAAATATTTAATGCGAGAGGAAGGAAAGTATTTTGTGATTGTCGCGCCGACGTGAACAATTTGGCACTTCATTTTTTACAATTATCAGACGACAAGCAGACAATCGCCCGCCGGGCCAGGACAGGTGGGGAAGGCCAGTCGCTGGAAAACCTCGGAAAAGCGGTAAGGTGAGAGAACCCGAGGGGGGGAGGAAGGTGAAAGCATAATTTTTCCGCAATTAAAATGAAGCGAAATATATGTGCGTTCGCCTGACTGAGCAGACAGTGTGTCCTGAAATATAGATAAATAGTTCATGTAAAGATGGAGAGGAAGTATTTGTTACTTTAGTTGTTATTTCTTTCTCCTTAAAATTATTTAAATTAATTTAAGAATCTTCTGGTTGCTGTTTGATAGTTTAAATAGATTTCGAAGCGTTTTCTTGAATTTTATAGAGGCAAAAATTATGAGACAGTTGATTGAGATTATTCAAAGAAAGTTATGTCAAGATTAATCACATATTTATGTTATATTTTTATTAAAATATATTATATTAATTTTAAAATATTATAAAATAGAAACTAGTTGGAATAAAAAACTACCCTGCTCAGGAAATTTTCAATTTTTCTTTCATTTACATTTACATTTAATATTGTACTCTCAATTTTATATTTTTCAGTTCCGAAAAAAAGGGGAATTTTAAATATGTTATTCGCATATTTTTATATGAAATAATTTTGGTAAACCTTTGCCACATACTGTGCCAACTGATTGGACCAATTTCAAAGGAATTCGGTGGATGAGTGAGTCAATTAAATGGCCATTGAACGACCAGTAGCCAGTGTCCAGTGTTCAGTGTTCAGTGTTCAGTGTTCGGTGTTCAGTTTCCGTTTACAGTGTTCGATGTTGGCCGTTGTCTTTTGTTTATTTATTTATTTGTTTGCTTGTTATTTATACGTTTTAATGCCAAATGGCAATTGGCGATGGCAACAATGCCTCGTTGTGCATGCTGAATGGTGGCCATGACAGTGCATTAAGCAGACTCTGGCTGCTAGCGGGACATCAGATGCCATTATTAATCGCTCATCCACCGTACAACGCCCGCCGGGCAAAGCTTTTCACTTTTCAATCATTTTTTTTTTGTTCTCCCGCCATTTCAGCGGGGGTTTAATAAACTCGCATTACGGCGAAACAATTATCAAGTCGGTTTGCGTTCAATTGCCCGCCGGAATGCATCCGTCCGCCTTCCGTTATCCGTTTCCCGTTTCCCGTTTACCGTTCGCCGTGCTTCGTTCATCGCTGCACAACACTGATTACAGGGTTGCAATCGAGCGGAGAAAGTCAGCGATAAGCCCGCGATATATATTTTTAAGCCCTCTTCAAAGGGATATATAGTGAAAAGTCAGCCTCAGATCGGATTTAAAATGGTAGCTTTTTGCCTTATTTACAAGGACTGTGATTAAGTCAAATGCCAGTTGAGGTGTTAGCTTTTATTTAATGTTGAAAGTATTATTTAATTTTAAATTTTTACGCAACTTTTGAGAGAACTTATATAATTATTTAAAATTGAAATGTAAGAGATAAGAGGTCTTTAAAATAGCCTCAATTTGGTTATAAAAATAAAAACTGCTTTTATTCGTTTCTCAACACACATTTCAGACTTGTAATCTGGCGGAGAAAGTTGCTAAATTTTTTTTGTATCACTATATCTTAAACTGTCGAATCTTCAACATTTAGAATATTGAATTAAAGCACTATTAATTTTTATAAATTAATATAAATATTAATATTCAAAGTATGCCTGAAGGCCTGTCGTTCTAGCTCTGTTTATTGCCATAAAGAATTTTAAATTATATAAATAAAATATAATATAAAGTAGTATATTAAATGCTGTTTTTTTTTTCTATCATGATAATAAGTAAATATTTTTGTCGTTTTTAATTTAGCTTCTTAGTTAAGCTTAATATTTGTGACTTATATATTTGTGATTTTGCAGGGAGATTTAAAATTAATTATTAATGAGTTATCACTTTTTTACTATTTCACTTTATTCACTATTTTATGCAAATTAACAGCCACTTTTAAATTTCTTTAACAAAAATTGAGTACTGATTTTTGTATGAGATTCAATTAAGGAATTCCACTTAACTTGTCCCTGTTTAAGTACTTTTTGGTTTATGATTATTGATCAAAATAAATGTAATAATTATAAATAATCTCCGACATTTTTTGCACAATGATAAAATTATTCAGCTATCTGAAATATATAGCTACCTAACTATGAGTTCAATCTATTTATGAAATAGTTCCTTCATAATTTTTTTTCAAATATAAAATTGTACTTTTCGAATAGAAAATATTGTACAAATTTAAAAGCGGTTATCTAAGTCTAGGCTTCTGTTTTATTATCAAAATTAAGTTTGTTGAGATAACTTTATTTTAAAATTTTATAAATTGTTTGTATATTGCTTAAATAATTTAATAAAATTATCCAAGATCAAGATTCCAAGAAAAATCATTTTTTTAAGCTGATTATTTTTGTCAAAGACACAGACAAATATGAAAGCTTCTAAATCATTTTATATATTTTCCCGACGCCTTTAAAATTTATGATTTTTGTAATATTTTTTTAACTGCTCCATTTTAAATATTTTAAGACAGAGATCATCAAACATACTATTTTTTATGCCCAATAAAAATTTATTTCAATTTCGATTAAAGAATTTCTAGACATAACACAATCTCAACATTTTCCACTATTTTACACTATGAAAATAATTTAAAAAAACGCCCATTTTATCGCCTAAAAGTAGGCACTAATTCGTGCCACCGCTGAGATTTTCACCGCCGAGCCTGCTCGTTCCGATCGGTTTACCTTCCATGAGCGTTACGACGACCAGCAAGTGAATCAGCATTTTGCCATTCCGCTCGATCTTGACGTGTTGAAAATTCCGTTTTCGTAAGCGTTTCGCCGTGACTCGCATTTGGTATCAATAATAACAATTCCGCAGCGACATTTGCGATCGACACGCGAACGAAACAATTTCACAGCACTTAAAAAATTCGAAAAAAAATAGTGACACAAGTGTGCAGCTTTTAAGAGCTATTAGAAATTTTAATTAATTAAATTTGAATTTAATTTAATATTTATTTAATTTTTTTTTTCTAGGATTTTTTCACGAACTGGCGAACGAATGCAAAGAGCTTTCTGGCAGCGTTCGAGCTCCGTTCGAAACGTATTTCAACCAGCCGACAGCGCCGACGTTGATCAACTGAATATGAAACCGTTAGAGCGGCGGAGCCTGCTGGCTGCAGCATCCGAGCCGAGCGGTCCACGAAGCCCGGCCGAAGCGGGGCGAGGACGAGCCGAGGCCGGCCGAAGCGAACTCGTAACCGTTAGCCGTTGGATACTGTAAAACCGAAGGACCGAGCCGATGGCACGGCTGACGAACGCTGGTTGCCAATTGTCGAAGTGGATGTTCGAATCGAACGCCGTCCACCATGTGCCGAACGCGATCCACACACCAGCCACGTGGTGGAACGCATGGTTCGGGGACACCAGCGGGGTGCCGTCCGTCCGGCGCAGGCGCCCTATCCGCCAAGGGGAGGAGTGTCGTCCGCATTCGTCTGACAAATGGTACGACAATTGCTACAAGCTGTGGTGGCATTTGGCCACCGCCTGGCGCAACTTCATCCTGTGGCCAGAAAACTCGGCGCCAGCTACCGATATGGTTTAGATATTGCGGCAGGCGTTCTAAGGACGTTCTAAGGGATTCCCCAGTTCCCTGAGTTTTCAACTTTCCCCAGGTCTAGGTTCATTGCAATCAGCAGTGACTAAGGTCAGCAGGATAACGAAATATGGGAACAGGTTAATGGAAAAGGATACGGGAAACTGGGTCTGAGTAATCAGGAAAATATTTGATTAAGAAAAGAAGTCAATCATTTTCTTTCTTACAATAATTGTAAGCTTTAGATATTTCAAATATTTCAATATTGGTAAACAATTTAATGGGGAAAGGATTCCCGGGACCTAGCTCATAAGAATCAGTAAGGACTTTGGGTTGAGAAAAGAAGTTCATAATTTCCATTAAATAAATAAAATGTTACTTTAAAATAAGGTAAATATAATTATAAGCCCAATGTAATTCTAGAAATATTCACCTTTTTAAATATATTCTAAAATAAAATATTCAAAATAAAAATATAAATTATGAACTAGAAGAATTTGTCTATATCCTCCTTGTAATTAATTGTTATAAGCTTCATAAATTCCTATAAATGTTAATTATGGAATTTTAAAATGATTTATATATCTATAAATATCGAGAACTAAGTTATGCTCACTTCCAAAATATATTCCCTAAATAAAAGTTTCATTTTAATTATTAATGTGAAGAATTTCTATATATCCTCCTAAAAATAAATTAATTATAAGCTTCTTATATTTTTATAAGTATGTATTATAAAGTTTATAAATTATATATTTATATATATAAATATATATAGATACAAATATGTATTGCGAACCAGGTTATTCTTACATCTTAAATATATTCTCTATTTAACAGCTTTATATATTATAAAATCTGCAAAATTTCTATTCTATTTCTGTTTCCTATATTTCTATAAAAATATATTATAGAGTATGTAAATAATTTCATATATTGAGAAATAGATTATCCTCAAGTTTTGAATATATATTCCTCAAATAACAGTCTAGTTTTCCTTATTTTATCTAAAGAACCTTGATATATCCTCCTAGTTTATGGAACCAACTGGAAGGTTCTTAAGGATCTCCTAGAAAACCTTTAGATCCCGCTAAGAATAAACAAATATAATAAAAAAATAAAAGCACCCTTGGCTTGCTTTTATGCATATTTAGATTCATATATAGATTCAAATGCAATATATTTGAATGCACATATACCCTTTAGTAGTTCAAGCTGCTTCTGCTCAGTAATCCCCTTGGCCAATTACTTTTGTCCCCCTATAGTGTAAAATTACCCCTCATATAGTATAGTAAGTTGTCCGTTTTCGTGTGGCCTCCAGCTGACATTTGGTGGTTGATCAACCGCCATGCCCCGCAATCGGGTTTTCCCCCCAATTCCCGCAATTTTCCAGCAGAAACTTTTCTCAGCGCTGAGCGCAAAAAAGTTTCGAATTGCATTCTGCATTCTGTCAGATAAGCAGGGCGACACAATCCCAATCGGAAATCCCAATTGACATAATTTTCAATATTTCAATGTCGGAAAATAGGAGGATGTGCACTCGAATTTAATTGAACTTTAACTGTCAGTTTTTCGCATTTTCGTGGTGGCTCCAAACTTTGGCTCCTGCGGGACCCGGCATCCCGACCCGAGTCCTTCGGCGGGGCAATGGATGGACAGGGCCCAAGTCGCCGCTGTCAAAACCTGCCACAAAATGGCTTAATTATCCAATAGACGACGCTGGATTCGGGATGCGTATTTAACTTGTCAGCGGGTGCCAGTCATCTTAAATTGTTGACGCAGCCGGGCGGCTTCTAGTTTTCCGGTGTCTTCAACTTTTCCGCTAAATAACTCAATTACGAGTTCGCTGATGAGTTTTCTGGGGGAAGGGGGGGTTGTAATTATGCAATTATGCAATTTTTACCACCAGATTCGGTTAAATGAATTGCAGCTGCTGTTCGGCTAAGACATCAGCGGCAAATTCGCTGCAACAAATCAAAGTGCGATTCTTTGAATGCGACGACGAAAACTTTTCCGGCAATTATCCGCAGAGAGTGCGAGGAAAAAGGACAAGCGGCTTAATGTTGAATATATCTCTTATGGAGGGTAGGGAAATTCAAGAAAATCTGGAGCACTCGAAAGGCTAGATGGGTTTGTTCAATGGTTTTATTTTTGCAAGACTGTTATGAATAGGAAAATTGTCTAATATTCTTCAAGACTATAATTAAATGGAAAATTATATACTATTTTGTAAGACTATTATAAAAAGGAAGTCGTAAAAAATAAACCCACATCTGGGAGCATTCTTTGAAAAATTATAGTCTGAAATAATTACTAAATTTCAATAAAATAAATTGTATAATTATTAAAATTTTAAAGATGCTTACACATCCTTAATAAAATAAATTGATTGAAAATATATTACATTAAAAATATATTGAAGGAATAAAAAGATCATTGTTGTCTTCACAGAAAAAAGGGTTTCTTAGATAAGTTTTAAAAATTCACTTGAAGAAAATTCTAGCACATTAATTTAAAGGTATTTTTAATTACCTTAAGTTAGTTATTTGTTTTACAATTTAAAAAGTTCAATTTTTAATCTGAAATATAACTTTAAGTTAGTTATTTGTTCAATAATTAAAAGAGTTAAATTTTTAATCTAAAATGGCAAATTACATAAAAATGATTTACCTTCGTTATAAACAAAAAATAATAGTTTAATATTATAAAATCATTGTGAAACAATCTTTAATATTATTATTACAGCTGCCAATATTATTTGTTGTTATTTAATTTCTACTTAACTTGTTAAAAAGTTAAGAAAAGCATTTGAATATTTTTAAAATAATTAAAATAAATTTCATTGCTTCTTCCAAATATAGTTTATCCTTTCCGACTCATAAATCCATAACTTAAATAAATTAAATAAAATGCAAAGCTTAACTACTAAATCTACATTTTTTAATATACCATTTTTTTAACCACCTTTGTTGGCTTATTAAATTACTGAACAATTGAAAACATTGTATTTATGAACAAAGGGTTTTCAATCAGAGATCTCAAAAGTCAGGCCCCAATTGTATTTCGGGATTATTAACACCAATACAAGTGCTACATGTCCTTGCACACACTCACACACAACACACACACACATATGGTTAACTAATCCTGGGCTTTTCACACCGCTCCCTTCCCGAAAAAAGGAAGAAAACTTCTGGGACAACGAAGAAACCAAAACCAAAACTTTTGTTTCTAAAACTCGTGTTCCAAGTCCCTGCCACACACACACACACACACAGAAAGGAGGAGAAGTTGGGGCCAGGTGTGTGTGAATTTTGAATTTGAAAAACTCTCGTGTCTATCTCTCTTTCTCTCCCTCATTCTCTGTCTCTCTCTCTCTCTTTCTCCCTACCTGGCAGACACCTGCTGGAGCTGTAATAAGTATGCAGCGTCTACAAAGACAACAAAGCCGATATCCTGGCGTATCCTGGAAATTTAGAAGTGCCAAAGAGCAGTCTCTCGACGCAGTTTCCTAGCATTAGTTTTCTATATTTATATTTATAAAAGAAAACTAAGATTTGTATTATTTAATGGATATTATAACTAACATTTGTTTAATTTCCCAAATATATATTTTTATATCAAAAATCCAAGGTACTTCCTGTTCCCAGAAGATATTATTCACGCTTGTTCCTCGGTTGTTAGGTGTTAAAGCAGCCGAAAGTTGGAGGCCATGTAGACAAGGACAAGAAATAGGAGGCATGCTAAGGAGGCATGCTAAGGACGAGGGGGAGGGACACGGCAGGAAGCAGCTGCATGTGTCGCGTACGTGTGCTGCCCCAACAACAACAACAACAACAATGGCAATGCGAACAAGTGACAACATTGTGACCAAATGTGAGTACGAAGCCTTGGCGTAGGTGTGCTTAGGGGTTGGGTGGGTGTGTGTTTAGGTAGGTGTGCGTGCACGTGTGTGCCCCTCCCCCCCCCCCCCCCCCAGGAACACTGTGTGTAAATCGCACATTTCAATTTGCATGTGTTAGCGACAAACTTTTGATAAGTGTTACTCGCCTTACACAAAGGCAGGCGGCGGCGACGGGGGCGGGGGCGTAGGAGGAGGAGGAGTGACAAGGCATTGAAACTTATTGTCAAACACGAGCAGGAACCATCACTCCCCCCCACCGTGTCCCTTTACTCATATGCAAATTCACACACACACCCACACTCACACACATATCAATATTTTTCAGACATTACGTGCTTCGAAAATTTCAAACACCTCTTAGGGATCGATGGATATATGGAATGTGGAATGCCATGTGGCAAGTATATTATTGAGAAAAATTTCAAATTATCTGGCAAATTTATTTTTGTTGATTTACAAACCAAAAAAAAAAGGAATAGGGAAAACTCACAAAAGGAGAGAAAGGGGAATGCATAGTTTGAGGGGAATCTATTATAAAATATATTGCGTCGTCAATTTCGAATCAAAATTATCGTACATATCGAAATTTATAGTATCGTTATATCGATTATGTTGTTAAATATCAAATACTTAGTTTGAATTAATACTTATTAGTATTCTTCTATTTTTTCGACTTACATAATATTATTTTATCGTCTTTATATATCTTATCCTTTCAAAATTAATTTTTTTTGTAAAATGTAGATATCAATATTTAATATTTTCTGCCATCTCGCATTCGCATTATTTAAACCAAAAAATGTCAATAAAAAAATTATTAAAAAATAAAAAATTCCTACAACAATTCACATATATTAATTTTATAATATTATTTATACAATTTGTGAAAATTTGACAAGCAAGTCAGTAGTATTATTTTGTATACATTATATATACAAATTATTACATTTATTTAGTAAATTTTGGGCCCAAAATAATTTAGAGAAATTATTATCAAGTAAATGAAGATAATTATTACTTAAATTTATAAATATATGGCCTTAATAAAGCAGTTAACAGATTATCTATTAGGATTATGTACGAGACTTTGAATAATTAAAAAATTTTCTATCCTCTGGAGGGTATTATAACATGGACAATAAATTAAGAAATATAGCAATAAAAAAATCAATTAAAATATATATATTAAAATATATTATTTGTTATATTTTTCATATTAATTTTTAAGATTTTCCTTTATTCTGTGCTAAATTTTTAATTATTTCCTCAATGCAATTTTCGATTCATTGGCTAATTAAAAATTCAAGAAAATAGTAAAAAAAAATACTTATAGCGTAACCCTCAACCCATTATTTTACATAAATATATTTCTACATACTTGCATTATAATATATATACAACAAATTTTTTAATCTTAAAAGACCTGAAAGGAAACATAATTTTGAAAATATTTCTTGTAGAAATCAATCAGTTTCTTGATAAATTGGCACCGCCACAGGCCTCTTGTGTGGGGTCACCGACGGATGTGCTTTTTCTTTTCCCCACCACACCCACACCCATGGCCACAGCTATAGCTACACCCACTAACCCCATTCCGTTTTATTTCGCTCTTTTTCCCGCCCATAAGCCCCGGTTTCCCCCCCTCCCACCACCCGTTGAGCGTTGCACGTTGAACGTTGATGAGTGCTCCTGGTTATCTGGCATCCATATTCCCATGTTAACTGTCGCCTTTGGCGCTCTCGCCTGTTGACTAACTGCCGGGGGGGGGAGTGTCCTTACAGAATTATGAACATATCCTGTGAGTTGAGGAACGTCATCAAAGCAGACAAAAGGCAAAACAAATTGAGAGCAGAGCATAAAACAGACTCTGTTGACGTTCTGGCTTTTTTTCAAGGGTTCGGATTTAATTTTGGATTTTTGTTTATAATTAAAATGTATGTTAATGTTTTTAAAAATATTTTTAAACGTTTTTGTTAACTTATAATTCATATAAAAATATTTAGAAATCCTATTTGATTTTAAGTATTTTAAAATATGTTGGTAAGTAATTTAAAAATACACTTTAAATTCCTATTTAAATTCCCTTTTCTCCTGTCGCTTTTCTTCTGAAATATATATATATTTTTTTTTTGGCTTGACTATTTTTCTGGGAATTTGTTTTTTGGCAGCACTTTTGGCCACATTTACAGCTGCAGCGTGAAAACTGTTGCACACCCCACACACACCCCACACACACACACACACATAGACGACGTGTTATCTCTCGGCTGTGCGTCATTTCACAAGAAGCAAAAGCAGAAGCAGAGGCAAAAGACCGCAACAAAACAAAATCTGACAATAAGTGTGAAAATGGCGCACCCCTTTCCACCATTTAGCACCCCCTTAGTTGCCATGCAAAACTAAAAGAAAAATGTTTAAATATTTCCTGCTTTTTATTGTGGTTACGTCGCTGCCTCTCCCTGCCACCTCCTCTACCCCCCCGCCACTCCCTACCGCTCTGTTGCAAAATCAAAAGCTGAAGTGAAGCTGCAAAAAGAACAATAAGAACAACAATGAAGAAGGCGACACTAAAAAAAAGGAGGAAGACGGATCCGGAAGCAGAAGAATAAGGTGCTCTTTTAAAGGATAGCAATGGTGAATACCCTGGTAAATGGATGTAAATCGAGAGGAAAAGCCGATATAATATAACGGTATAAATAATGCACTCAATAATATATCAGATATATGGTAAACTTTGAGGTATTGAAACTTTAAATAGATAGAAAATTGCTATCTAATTTCTATGTCTATTTTTCAGCCTTTGTTAATCATAAATAAAGCACAGGATGTCGATTAATGGCACATAAACAGGTATATCGGTAATGTATCGATTATTAAATATATTTGTAAATAAAATATATACATTTTTTCATCACAACCTATAACGTATTTATTGTTATTCATCTATGTATGGCACATTGCAATATATATTGATTTGTAAATGGACATGAAATTAAATATCGATTTAATATCGATATATAGATAATTGCTGTCATCCCTATCTTCGCATATCAAATATATCGAAAGGTTTTTATAATTAATAGTGAACCAGTCTGTATTTAAGATTTAGTAATTAATTCTATTTATTATTTTAACAAATAATATTAAGGATAGATCAACTAAGAACAACTTAAGGATAGATCAACTAAGAACAAGACTACAAATTATATCATTAGTTATTCCCATTTTTAAAACATAATTTTAAATCTTAAGTTTTTAATATGTAAAGTAAGACGCAGTAAATTTTTTTTTTTTTTATTTATTAATCATATTTTTCATTTTTAGTATAATATTTACAAATGCCTAGTTTATTCACTAACCAAGTTGATGTCATTTTTCTAGGGTATCTAAGGGACCCTTAAAAAATATATCTGTTACTGAACTATCAGCAGAGAAAGATGAAGCAGAACAAAACGGGAGCGAAGCGTAAAAAATAGCAATACTTTCCGTGCTGCGCTTTGCTTTGTAGTGCCTTACACTAAAAAATAAAAATATACTAAAAATAACATTTCTTTAAAAACCTGAAATGCAGGAAAAAATAAGTATTTCCTGATTATTTAAATTTATTTATCTAAAAATTATTATATTTGTTTGATTTGTGGGATATTTCTGAGACTCTTTAAATCATATTTAAAATTTTTCTGCCTGTGTAGTGGCGTCGTCCTTTACTGTTTACTTTTATTGTGGCTGCTGGCCGCGGTGGCGCTCGAAAAATATGAAAACTTTCGACAGGAAACAGGAAACTGATAAGGGCATTTTTGCGCCGTTACCCCGTTCTCCCCCTATCACCACCCCTTCTCTAGCTCTCTTTCTCTCTCTTCCCTGTTCAGCTGTCTCTTTCTGCCCCGGCCCGTGTCATTTGCTGTTGCTTTTGGTGCTTTGAGCGCTTTTTGACGCCCTGCATTTCTGCTTCTCCCGCTGCCCAAGCGAACTTATTGTGCGAGATTTATTTCACGGCCTTCAGGTACAGTGATACCTCATGTGTGGCGGAAATTCTCCTCAGAAAAAAGGTTCTTTGATAGCCGAAACAAAATTATTTATAATTAATTTATGGCAATTACCGAGAAAGAAACATGATTTTAGGAATACAAATGATTTAAAATATAAGTTAAGGATTTTTTGTATATTCACAAAAATATATACAATATTTAAAAAAAAATAAAAATATTAATTAATTTTTATTCTCGATTTGTTTAAGATTTATTTATACGGATTTTTGGTACAGCGGTACCACACGTAAGCGGAAATTCTCCGCAGGACTATTTAAGCCAAAAAGATTTAGTTTATTTCTAATTTTTTAGCCATTTAGAAAAGATGTGTAGGATGGATTTACAATTTTACAATTACAATTTTTAAACTTTTATTATTATTATAGTTTTTCTTTTAATAAAAAATATCATTTAAACGAATTGTTAAAAATTAAATTTGTAAATTAAAAATTTTTAATTTGTTTATATTTACTGGGGGCTCACTGTACCAAGCATATTGTATAATAACCGATTGTTTTACGTTCAACTTTTATGGAAACTAAAAAACTGACTTCAAAAATATGATCCCTCCGACGGAACCTTGACTGTAACATGTTAGTTGGCATCGTTAAGCTATGGCCACGCCCCCATGGTGACATATGCGCCCTCTTTCAGCAACTCACCTCCCTTCCCCCCGCCTGTGGTTTCTTGTGGCCGCTTGCCTCTTTTTTTTTTCGTCCTTTAGGGACAGCTGTTGCAGCAATGTTGCAAGTTGTAAGTTGCACAGTTTTATACAAGTTGATAAAAGCTTTAAAAAAAATATATATAGCAAGAGGAGGAAACTAAGAAGATACAATTTTGTATTATAATTTTATATTAAATGTGTATTTTAATGGCAAAGATGAAAGGAAATGGTAAGCTAATTGAATAATAATTAAATAAAAAAAATGGTACGGAATTAACTTAAAAAATATATGGAACTATAAATCGATATGCAACTAAATTAAAAATTAATAATCTCCAACTGAAAATGCCTTAATTAAATATTTTTCAAATGACATAGCAAACCTCCCACCTCAGTTCCTAATAAACCAATTTCTTTGCTCTAAATCCTTGGTATTTCCCGCTCATCAGCATACAATTTTATTTTTGTTTTTTGAGGCCCTCACCCTGAGAGACCCATCAATGCCTAGTTAGCGGGCTTAACCCATGATGGCGGCTTAACCCCTGGATGGCCAAGGGGCTTACCTATACGGGAGCAGGGGTGTGCCGTCAAATATTCGAGGAGCTCAGCTCGGCAAAGTTGATTTAATTAAATAAGTCATCTGGCATCATCTGAGGTAAGCCGCGCGAAAAGTCATTCCATTTAGGGGGTTAAGAGGGGTTAGGGTGGAATACAGGGGGAGATGGATTTTCCACGGGGCTGTTAACAGAGACCCAGGTTTAAAACAGACGAATTTTGCTTATTTAAAAAGGAAAAGAACAAAAGCACTTTTCAACAACAGCGGCCGATGGCCAATAAAGGACCTACGCGCTGCCTCTCTCTTTTCTCTTCCTCTCCCTCTGCTTTGTGCTTTTCTGTCTCCCTTTCCCTATGCCACCTCTCCCAGTTTAACCCCCTGGCCGCCACCTGTCCTTGCAACATAAAAACACGACCATGAATTAACGTTAAAACATGGCCAAAAAGGCAGGGCAGCTTCGGGTTCTGTGTGGGTGAGTGTGTATGAGAGAGAGTACACTGACAAAATCAGCTTTAAGTTATACAAAAATTTTACTTAATTAATTTATTATTAACTTGGGATAATAACGTAATAAAACAAATTAATAAATAATATTTTTACCACTGAAATTCATATTTATGGATGATCATCTTTATAAGCTTTTAAAACCTTTAAACCTTTTTAATTTTTAAACCCCTTTAATTTAAAAATTTATATAAATTAAATTGCAACCTTATTATTTAATATTTAAAAGAAAAAAGTAATATACGTAGCCTACTCATAATATAATTAATACATTTAATATAAATTATATAAATAGCAATCTTGGAAATTGATTTGCAAGTCTTCCAATTCCAAACAAAGTTTTTTAAAATATATCAATTATTATTTAAAAAAAAAACTTTTATTTATATTTTCTTTTTCTCAGTTTTTCAGTATCGAAATGTGTGTATTGTGTGTGTGTGTGTATGTGTGTTGCCCGCAAACAAACACATAAAAATGGCCTGCTCCGTTCGAAGGACACTGGAGTCTCGCCAACCGGCGTGAAAATCATTTAATTTACAACACGAACACGCCGGGAAATGGTAGGAAAGTGGGCGGAAAATGTGTGGAAAATGTTGGTGGGTGGGATTGGGTGGAAAAAGGAGAATCCAAAAAGGGGGGACAGCCACAGAGGCCCAGGCGCACAGACACAACGAGTCACGACGAGCCCGGGCCTAACAATATGAACTGAGTTTTCATTTAATAGACTGCAAGCGCTGGAAAATGGCATAGCTGGAGGAAAAGCAGGTGCACGAGCACAGATAGCCAGTGAATCGAGGGAGGGGGGGGGAGCGGGGAAAATAGAGGCAAAATAGTGGACTTTGGACAGAGTGGCAAAGCTAAGCCACGTTATGCGGTTAACTAACACTGCCGCAAAACACACTCGCCCACCACCAACAACGGAGAGCCGTTGAAAAGCGAAAGTGCTTGCTATCAGCTGATGCCAGCGATTTATGCATTTTGGAAAAACCAAAAGCAAACCACAAACAAATAAACAGGGAAAATGTTCAAGCATTTAGCTGATTTTCTTTTCTAAAAAAAAATCTGAAAAAAAGGGTTAATGAAAGTTTAGCTAAATTCTTATAAATAAATATATAAATTCTTATAAATAAATATATAAATTCTTATAAATTCCTTTTGTTTTTCCAACTGTTGCGCCACAATATTAACGCCACGTGTAAGGAAAAAGGTGGCAAGGTGTGGAAAAGCCTTCAGGAAAAGGTAAACAGCAATCACTTGCTTAGGCAAACAGGAAAAGCTGACACTTGGGCGGATGATGCTGAGACCCCGGCATTATACATACCATATAAATATATATATTCTTGTCTTTGTAAGCATTTATGTCAATATTTGTCGCCGGCATATCGCAGGCAGTTTTCCCGCTTTCCCCCGCCCCAAAGTCCAAACCAGGAAAATAGAGAAGTCTGTGCAAATATTTTAACACATTTTTTTTTTGTATTATTTTCATTTTCACGACACGTTGAAAGGATTTACGCAGGGAAAAAGAGCAAACATAGAAAAAAAATATATATATAAATCGCAAGACGAACTGTTGACGTGTGTGTTTGTGTTGGGGTCAGTGGTAGTGGACAGGGAAAATGGGGAAAATCGGAAAATGGAAAGGCAGGGGAGCTGGAATACAGGCCAATTCAACGCTGGATAAATATTTGCCAGTCGATGGACCCAAAAAATAAAAAAAAATAAAATAAAACCAGGAGGGAGTTATATGCGAACAAAGGCGTTGAAGCGCCGTCAACTCTCTACGAAGGCTGATTCCCTGATTCCCCAAAGCACTGTGAAAAATTACTATTCAAATTGGGGTTTATAAAATTAATTATTAAAAAATAATATGCCTGTTAATAACTGCATTTAACCAAAACACAAATTAACATAAGGTAAATATTAAGACGAACTCGTTTTAAAATTAATCTTAGCTATGATATTATTTTTATAAATCTTGGTTCAAATTAAAATATGTTTTAAGGTTCTTAATATATTTCTTGTATTTTTTATTAAAACCCCTACTCCTTCCGACCCCTTTTTCCAGCCCACGCCCCTGCCTCTGTGCCTTAGTCGCTGCGTGTAATATCAGGGATTCAATAAACACTTCAAACATAAACTTGACGATTTATTACAACTGAATGGGCAAGCGTCTGCCAGCAAGTGAAAATGTCTATATATAGAGACTGAAATGCACAGCAAGAAAATGTATAAATTTATTATATAATTCCACCTAACATTATGTATTTTAAGACGAAATAAAGAAGTTTGATTGTAAAATTGTGTTATCATAATAATAACTTTAGAAGCCTTTTTAATTAGCCAACTTTAATTCTTGTCACTGAATTAATATTTGGGAATTATAGCTATCATATTTTTAATTAATTTTTTATTTGTATTTAATTTATTTTAATATTTTCCATGAGTAGTATTTTATTAAAATATATATATATAAATTACTAAAAATATGCCACTATAAATTGTAATGTAGCTCTTCTTTCTCTTCTTTATTATTCTAGTGAAACTAAATAATTTTAAAAGCATTTCGTAAACAAAATAATTATTATTAAGGCATTGTTTTAATATTTAAAAATGTACTTGTATAAACACTTTTTATGCATTTTATATATATATATATTTTTTAATAGATTTGAAAGCTGAAAATGCACACCAAAATAATATTTTTAATAATTTTGTATTAAATGCATTAAATTATAACAGGCTTTAAAGGCTGAAAACATTGTAATATTATTTTTATTAAGTTTATTACACTTTAAAAGACTTTAATAGCTCACAAAAACTATAAGTTTTTTTAATTTTATCTATATTATTATATAGATTATTTATTATATTATTAAAAATCCCCTCATTTTCTCTCCCTGCACCTGTAAGGATATATTTATGTCAATATGCCATGTGACAGTTTGCTGGTGTCTGTCGACTAGTGGCAACGCGGTGTTCATATACGCAATGAATTATTAATTCGTTGTCCCGGGTCCGGGTCTGGGTCCGGGTGCATTCCGAGACTGGAACCGTAGCCGTGTTTGTGTTTGTGAACCGGAATCGGAATCGGAGTCCCTGCACGTCGCCATTTAACTGCTGACAAATGATAAATTTATTATTTACCATCCAGCAGCAGCGCAAAGGGCGGGGATTTGGGGCAAGCATTTGCTAGATTAAAATATGTTTTAATATTTGCCTTCGTCACACTCCAACGGAGCCAGGCCACACACACACACACACACAGGGACGGACGCACCGACAGACTTCACCCACACGTGACAAGGCAGCAACTCTGGATCCACACACCGACCACACCAACCACCCAGCCACCCAGCCACCCACTCGCTGTCCTTGGCAACGCCTTGGAGTGCGATAATCACGCGCATTTGATTAATTACCCGTGTCGACGGCGCTGCCTTGCTCAGGTCCTTGAGATTTTGGGGGCTGTCATGCCCTGTATGGCAGTGGAATTGAATACGGATATAAACTGTATAATCTCGAATCACTAGAGTTTCAAAAAACACTTACAAAATGTGTCTAAAAGTAGGCTATGTTATTTTTTTAATTTTCAAATTAAGTGTAAATTAATTTATTTTTAGAATAACGAAGTACTTTTAAACACACTTTTGGCATTCCCGAAAAATACCATTATTTAATCCGAAAAACTGTAAAATAATATCTTCAAAATTACAAAATATCTTTATAAAACTGCATAAAAGTAGGCTATGGTTTCTTACTACCTATCAGCTTTCACTTTCAACAGTGCCTAAACACCCTTAACCCCCAATCAGCTAACCAACCACACTTAATTCTCAAGTTCAACACGACGCTGTAAGTTTCCTTATCGCCGACACAAGTGCCGCGAAAAGTTGCAACTTTCAACCTGAGAGCTAACGGTAATCGCCGTCCTAACGTTGCGTGCACTCGCACGTCCTTCGACCTCTTGGATTTTCCACGACTCCTCCACGGGATTTTTCCCCCACCCCGGACTTAAGAAATCCAGACACTCGCCGCTACGTGTCCAACTGTGAATCCGTCCGCTTAACGCGCTCCTTAATTGTCACACCGCCCTTCCCCGCCCCTTAGATTTTCCACCGCCCCACCCTCACCTGTGTGATAAGTGGGAAATTCGCTGTCCGAATGAGGGAAATATTAAGGATGAGAGGCAAAAGTGTGTCAAATATTTCAAGTTCTTTTAAGGCTTTTTAAGCTTTAAAAGAAAAGGGGAATTTTTTAAAAGTAATAATTATTTATTCCAATGGAATATAAATTTAAAAACACCTTTAAAACATAGATAAACCTTGGAATCCCTGAAATCAAGACCTTAAAGCTTCCAACTAAACACAAAACTTTCTTTTTCAAATTCTCAACCATCAAAAAAACAGATGCCAAAATTAACAAACGTAATCAGAGCACAGCAAAAACTCTAGCAAATGTTGGAAACGGTAAACAAAATAAAAATATAGCAAACAAACAAAACAAGAGAAAAAAAAAAGGACAGAACGTTATCATAAAACGATTTTCTCACTTAAAGAAAACAGGGCAGGGCAAAGGGAAAAAAAGGGACGGACTGAGGGGAAAAAAAACTTAAATTATTGCAAATCAATTTGGCGAAGGGGTCAGAGCAGAAGTTGGGGCAGCAGATGTGCTGCTCGGAAGAAAATCGAGGGGGAAAATCGACGGGGGAATGGGGCCCGAGGCCTAGACAGAGGCTGCGAGACCCCGTTATTATTTCCCGCCCCGATTTACCCCACGAGTTTTTGCTGGCGCAGCCATAAAGCACATTTTATTGAGTTGTCGAACTTAAGTACCAACAGCAACAAGGAGTAGCCAAAAAAAAAGGAAAGAAAAGAAAAGGGAAAAAATAAGAAAAACTAAGGACCAGGAGCGGCAGAAGAGGTCTGGCATTTTTGGGCACGCATGTGGTTCGGAGCCCTTTTTTTCGGCTTCCTCGGCAATATACTCTACAAATTACATTTTTTTTCATTAAATTAATTCAAAGATATTATATGTTTTCTATTAATTAATTTTCTATTAATTAATATTAATTAATGAAAAATGAAAATCGTAAAAAATGCAAAGCACTTATTTTATAATAAAAATTAATAATACTTTTAAATAAATAAATGGTATACAATTTTTAAAATCATTAAAAAAATGAATGTTAATATATAATAAATATACTTAATTTTATAGTATGTATTTATATATTTATTACTTTATTTTATGTATTATTTCCTAGTGCAAAATACTCTCATAATCTCATCAATAAATGTATAATAAACTGAAACTTCTTTTAAAGCTCATTTGATTTAATTTATTAATGTAAAATACATAGATTAAAAATCATATAATTTCATATATATATTAAGATCTTTAAAATTAATAATGAAAAAATACTAGAGATCCCCGCAAAAGGGTATTTGAAAATTCTTTAAAATGATTCTCTCGTTATTTTCGGCTGTTTTCTGTTTTGGCAATGTAGGGCAATGTGGCGCATAGACGGCTCAATAATATGCCAGTCCTTTGGTAATGGGTCCTGTGCCCCTTTCCCCGCTGCCCGCTAATTTTCCATACCCCATACCCCCCGCCAGGAAAGCTTCTGCTCCAACCCCAAGCCCCAAATTGCAGCACACAGACACCCACGCAGACAAAGGCGATTGGCAACATTTTGGCAACACGCACACATGGCGAGTTGCCTGTCGATAAGTGTTTGTGTTTTGCACTGAACAAAAATTAGTGAGAAAATTGAGAAAATTGAATTTTAATAAAATAAGAATAGAAATTAATTTTAATTTTTATGATAATTTATCTAACTTTAAAATGAAGCTTATAGACAGACACATAAAAGAACAAAGTCGAAAATTAATAACAGAGTTCTTATTATATATTTATGGATTCCTCAATTAAATTAAATAATTTAAAACTTGTTTATTTTTATCTTTATATTTATATTACTTTTATATTCCCCTTTTGTTTAAGTGTAGCCACCGCATTGAAGGTTTTATTCTATTTTTGCTTCCCAGTTGAAAGCGTAATCGTTTACAGCTGCTCGAATGCGCAAATAATTTGAAAGGAATGTGCCCCCGAATGTTTATACGCCAAGAGCAATAACAAGCTTTTGCCCAAAAAATACCGAAAATACCGATCCAATGCCACAGAGCACACTGTGCACAGTGGGTAAGGAAAGAATACAAATCACAAGGCAGAAATGTACCATAAAAGAAAAATAATTTGCTAAATTAGTTACCAAGAAAAAGGTATTTAAATACCACGAATATAATATTTAAAAATAAAAAAAAAGTACCAAATAGTTTAATATTTATTATAATAATTTATTTACAACAAATTTTCCATTAGCTTTCGGGAAAAGCTATTATTAGGTTGGGTTTTAATTAAATACTTTATTTATATTTTAAAATAAATAAATCAAAGCACAAGTTAGAAAGGCAACAATTTTGGATATAAAGCAATACCCTTTAGCTTTATAATTGATTAATCTACAATGTTAATTTATAATTTTTTTTCTGGGGTAAATATATAGAAATTTATTTTTTCTTGAATTTAATCATTTTTTGTACCATTTTCCACTGTGTCCTTATGTACGTTTAGATGTCTGCACTCCGCGCTCATTAGCACACACCCAAACACACATTCCAGTGTTTCCATCTTTTTCTAGATTTTCCCTAACAAACAAAAAAATTGAAAAAAAAACCCAAAACACACATTGCTCCGTCATAAATGACTGACGCCAGTTTGAAGGAGTCCTTGGCGAAGGAAGAGAAAAATATGAAACAGGAATTATAGGGGCAACACACAAAGAAACCAATACTCAGCGAAAATATTTATTTTTTGCTGCATTATTTATAAAATCATTATTTAATAAATTTTGCAAAAATAAAATTAAACTAAATCCATGTAAGATAAGGAATTTTAGGAAATAAGCATCAATATAATATTTAAATTATTTCCTTCAGTCATAAGCTCTTATATTATGTATATATTTTATAATAATATTGAAGATATAAAATATATAGTGTTCCTAGACACCCCCCTAATCATGTCATTTCTGCACTTCGTAACCCTTGACA
The DNA here is from genome assembly GCA_008042675.1 of Drosophila seguyi. Classification (NCBI taxonomy): domain Eukaryota; kingdom Metazoa; phylum Arthropoda; class Insecta; order Diptera; family Drosophilidae; genus Drosophila; species Drosophila seguyi. Next base: position 171,793 of record VNJU01005337.1, on the reverse strand, counting down.
ATTTATAACAAATTCTAAAGTGAATTTTTTTGCTTAGTGAACGACAGCTTGTCCTCGGAGCATTTGCCACCATCGGCAGCTATTATTTGATCATATTTAAAAGGGAATTTTCGGTGTTGTGTTTTGAGTTGGCTTCTTCTTTTCTTTTTTTCCTTTGCTCCCGTTTGTTACTGCTTGAGCCATCAATAATTCACTTTCGCTTAAGAGCCAATTAGGGGGAGCAGTGGCGTAAGTAGTGCGCGGTAATGGCAATGGTAACCAGTTGCGGCAATCGGGGTCACCACATGTGCCCCGTGTGGCTGCCCCCTGTTGTTTTTAAGGCCTGGCGGTCGTAAATTTGACAGTTTATTAATTACAGCTGCAATTAGCAAAAAGGAAAGGGTTTCGCTGCGCTATCAGTGCAGCTTTTACTGCCGGCAGTTAAGTTAAGCCACCTGAGTTTTTGGCCAAACAAACAACTTTCCGCACAAAGCGGGGGAGACACGTCAGCGCACTAACCGGGAAACGCGATACGGTTGTGTTTCGCCGACTTTGTCAGCAGGTTGATAAAAATGAAGTAGGGAAGGCCAGGAACTTTTCTAAACAAAAACTTTAAGGGGAAATTGTATGAAGCGAGTGGAAACTAAGTGGTGCTCAAGGTGGATGAATTCTCCAAGAAGTTTCTATGTTGTAAGAAGCTAGCTATATATCTTGCTAAATTTAAATATATAAAAAAAAGTACGATAAAAAATCAAAGTCAAAATGGGCCACCTTTCCATGTGGGTGTGTCGCTCAAGGCTGTACTTGGTGGCAACAATGGCCACGTACTCCTTTGGTGGACCTATGAGATCTCCTTACTCTTCCCCCGAAAAACCAATCCAAACTCCATATATAGGATATAGAATGAAAGTTTGGTTTGGACTTACCCGCATTTCAGGACACTTAGCTTCCTTTGATCGCCACGCCGCAGACTTGGCCGATGATGAAGTCATTCCCATTGCAGAGGTTATCATCGCAGTTTTTAACACACTAATATACTCACGCGATTATCAACACGTGATTATTATCACGCGATTATCAAAACTCGATTACTGACACGGACACGAACGGGTGAAAGCGCGCGGAGGTACTGCGGAGGCTGCGGCGAGGCGCCTCTATTTATAGCTGCGGGAGATGTAGAGAGAGAGACAGATCAAGCATAGAGAGAGAGAGACAGATTGCGGCTGCTGCGGCTGCTGGAGAGAGAGCGCGATAGATCGCAAGAGTGAGAGAGAGCGCGAGAGACAAAGTTAGAGAGGGACATATAGAGACAGAAAGAGACAGGGAGATATATAGAAATGGAGGGAAAGAGACAGAGAGACAAATAAAGAAATATAGCTGGAATTTGCAAGAGGTAGTGAAATATAGAGAAATTAATAGAGAAAGGTAAAAAGTCGGGCAAATATATATATATATATATACATATATATATATGTACATTCCGATGGATCTTAGCTGCAGACTATTCTTGTGACACAAATCCAACTTGTATAGTTCTTTGTTTGTGGGAGCGATGACGTGTCCCAATAATTTGAGTGAGAGTGAGAGTGAGAGTGTCGCTCAGGTAGCACCACTCAGAGCTTGCTAGAAGTGTTTATGTTATTTGAGCGCGGCTTTGGCTGCTGCAGCCACGTGGCCGGAAGTGGGTTGTTTACATCGGATCAGCGTGTGATCGGCTATATATTTTCTATATCTCCATCTTCTTCTATTTAACTGTATCTTTATCTCACTCTAGCTATATTCTTCCCTCTCTCTCTCTGGATATATCTCTGTCTCTCTGCCATCCTCTGCTGCCATCTCGCTCTATCAATCTGTCTCTCTATGTGTATCCATCTCCCTCTAACTCCAATGTAAACAATCCACATCCGGCCACGTAGCCATAGCAGCCGAAGCGTCTCTCAAATAACATAAACAACTCATGCAGTCACTGAGTGAGATCTGCTCAACTTCGCTCACCTGCTCTTCGCTCGCCAGCTACAGTCTCCGCTCAAAGCATGGCAGCAGCTCGTCTGAGCTTTATTTGCACTCAATGACGATGCGCTCAGCGCTGCGCATCAGATCATCTTTGCTCTCCTGCTCTTTGCTCGCCAGCTACAGTCTCCACTCAAAGCATGGCAGCAGCTCGTCTGCGCTTTATTTCCACTCAATGACGATGCGCTCAGCGCTGCGCATCAGATCATCTTTGCTCTCCTGCTCTTCGCTCGACAGCTACAGTCTCCACTCAAAGCATGGCAGCAGCTCGTCTGAGCTTTATTTCCACTCAATGACGATGCGCTTAGCGCTGCGCATCAGATCATCTTCGGCAGTTACTCAAGACACAGTTAGCAATCTCTAGTCTCCAGTTAACAGTCTCCAGTCACCACTCTGCATTCATCAAGCACCAGTCACCCGCAAACCCGTCACCCGAGTTATCCCATCTACAAGTCCGGGGGTCGGAGGTCACCCCTTGCCGGCGATTAACAAGTCCCCCAAGAAGGGAAAACAAACCAGAGCGGCGGCAACAAAAATGCGTAATGAGCTGCGAAACGCGCCTGGCATCAGACATCAGACAACAGACATCGTACATCGTACGTCCGGACATCGGGACTCCGGACAGTGGACATCTGATATCGGAGAGTGTTGGTCTCGGCACTCAAATTCAATTGCACAGCGTTTTAGTATGCATCAAACGTTTTACAACTATTTTTCTTAACGCATTTTATTGGCGCTTTGGGGGGCCCAGCGGTCATGGGGGCGTCTTTTCTGGGAGGCGGTGGCTGCGAGTGCCTGGGGATGGGGTTCTGCGGCACGTACTCTATTTAAAATGACACGCCTGACGACCTAATGGTGGTCAGCCCCCCCAAATACCCTGTAACTCCTCGAATATGGGCTTATCTCTTGTGGTTTTATAGAGTTATTGGAAATTCTCAAATAATTAAATGCACTTTTGTCTAGTTCCCGCAAGGATAAGTTTCTTTAAATTAATATTACTTTTTTACAATGTCAGATTAATTTTTAAAATAGTGCTACCAGAGTTCTCTTATTGTTCAAAAGGTGTTTATTATATATTTTATATTTCGAAGGGTATCTCATGTTCGAGCTTTGCTGCTCGAGTTTTATTAAGGGATACTTGTTTTTGTTTGGACCCCATCTCTATTCCCTTTTCCCGCCGGCGCTTTTCTTTTGAGCATTGTCACATTGAAACCGCAGTGACGAAAGCAGCAGCAGAATACCGCCTGGTGGGGGAGTCTGCAAGGCCGTGCATGGCATTTTCTATTAACAGCCATGAAATATAGCAGAAACTAAAGCGAGAGGGAGTGGGGTGTTTCCACAGAGTTTACATATATTTTCCCCTCCCACCCTCTGTTACTGTTATTGGCCAGCCCAATTTGACACCGCAGGACAAAAGGACAGAAGGGGATATAAAAAAAAAAATAAGGATAAAGATAAAGTCAATAAGGAAAACGCACTCGGAATTTTTAAAATATATTTTCCAAATGAAAATTGTTAAAAATTGTGCCCCAGTGCCATAAATATTTGCATCAGCCACAAGTCTGTGTGCGTGTGCATAATTTTGGGCGACACTGTTGCCTCTGTTTTCCCTTATTTCCTTTACGACAAAGGCGCGACGTGTTTGTCATAACTAAAATTCCGGAAGCCATAAACAAATTAGGTTAAATGCAAACAATAGCGAATTGATAATTCTTCTTTTGTTTCATTTGAACATATATTTTTGAAGATCAAAACCAGTTAGGAATTACAAGCCGAGGAAATGAAAACAAATACGGCAGAAAATATATATGGTTTTGTTTTGCTTTTTCCCTCTGTCAAGGGTCAAGCAACATTTTACGCGATTTTATGACAGTATAAATGGAAAAGGGAGAATCCGGAAAAATAGAATACTGTAAAATACAAAAAAATGATCCGTATAGTTTAGAAACAGAACAAAATATAGTTTTAATTTCTAAATAAAAATACATAATATTTAAGCCAAAGAAATTATTAAAACCTTTAAAATATATTTCGTATGATAAATATTTTCCTTATTTAATTTAAATGTTGTATACAATGAGTACAACTGAGTCTTAAAAATTGTCCAGTCCCCGGGACTTGCCTGTATCACGTTGGTAGCAACTACTTCCGCAAATGCACTTGGTGCCAGGGAGTCCTCTTCGGATGATGCCGCCGACACCCAAGCCAACGCACAGGACACACAAAAAGCAGGCGAACAAAATAATTTTGCTTAATTCAACGGCAGCGCAAAGAAATAACCGAGCGTTGAGTGTATTACGGGGGGAATCCCACGTTAAATAAAGGATAAAAAGGAGGAGAGCGTGAAGATGCCGCTGCCGGCTTCCTGTGACGCAATTAGTGCAACATTGTTGACATTGTTTTTTGTTTATCCTGCACTTTTTTGTTTTTGTCACTCTTTTTTTTGCCGCTTTTGGAGGTTCAGAGAGGGTGCATGCCAATGCCACGGGTCAAAGGGCAAGTTTAAGCTGACTTTAAAGTGCTTTTGGTTTCTTTACAATTTGGTTATCCGTTTTTTTTTCAGAGAACGGAACGGAGTGGAAAGAGACAAGTGTTCAGTCGTGGTTTAACTTTTGTGTTCACATTCCAATGTTTCGACGTTTTCTTTTAAATTTTTAAGCTGTATCGTTTTCTATTTTAGATTTAATTTTTCCTGAAAGATTTTTTGTGAACAACTATTTAAATCATTATTCCCTCTTTTACCTTGAGACTTGTGATCCTTGTTTTTTTTTTTTTTTAATCAATTTATATATACATCTTTAAGTTTATATTTTAAATCCTATTTTATTTTCCTGACTTTATTATCGAGATTTGTATCTGTTTTGGAAGACATTCCATACAACGTTCACAATTTGCATTTTAGTTTTCCCATCGTACCAACTGTTTCACTTCCTTTTGTTCCGTCTGCCAGATTCCAGGACTTCCATTTCGTTACCTTCTTTTCCGCTCGTTCCCCTTCCCTGTTCGCGCCTCATACCACTTGACTTTTAATTTCTGTTCTCCACTTTCCGGTTGCTCGGAGTCGAGAGCGCTTAGCTGATGAAGCCATTGTATAGGATAGGATTGGACCAACCGAAAACCCCATCCCATCCTGTCATTCCCACCCATTCCTCTCTATTCCCAGCCATTCCCGGATGGGCATGGCCTCTTCAGTTGATTCCACTTTAAGGCCAAATCAGGCGTAAAATGAGCGAAGCTTTAAAATTTGAATTTTGTTGTGTTACACTCTCACAACAGCTTCCCTATCCCCCTTTCCCCCATGTTGGGCTTCTATTCATGCATACGGAAAAACTGGCAGCTGGAAAAAGTATCGAGTTTTCTTGGCCACAACGTGAGCGGGGGCGCGGCAAGGTGGGTATGGAGCAAATTAGGGGCAGCTGCAGGGCTAGAAAGCAATCAGAAACAACAAAAGAACGCACCAAGAACTTCGAACAGAAATTTATAAATTTCAATACGAAAAGGTTAATAAAGGGTGGGGTCGAAAAATAACAACAAATTCGTGGCAAGTGTCTTTCGAAAACAAATCAATAAGGCAATTTGAACTGCCATTGATCTACTGAGAAAAAAGAATATAAAGGGCAATAATCTGATGTCGAATAAGACATTAATAATAATAATATTAATAATAAGAAGAATAGATAGATACAGATTTTTTTTCAGCAAAGCGTGATGAAAAATTGTTATGTTTTTTTTTTTTTTTTGTTTGTACTATGAAGTATTTTATTTTGTTTGATTTAAAAATATGTAGTAATGTTTTTTAATTAAATTTTAGATACTTTTAGAACATGGATTTGTTTCGAAATAATCTTAAATTTCTGAAATAAATAATCAAAATAGCGATCACTGGATGGGAATTTTCGGTCCCATTCCAGCGCACCTCACAGTTTGGTTCTTGATTTGTTTTTTTTTTTTTGGATTTTTGCTTGTTTTTGATTGTTCTTCTTGTCGTCAAAACGACCGTCTGATATTCGTTCGCAATTCGGCTTAACGAAGTTGCTGTTAATTGGCACCCTTTTTACAGGATTAAGTGGCACCCTTTTCCAGGGTTAATGGTACCCATTACCGGGGTCAAATATTGCCTTGAAGAAGGCTAAATCTGGCTATGTCTTAGATAAACCTTTCCTTTGATAAGCGTTTTCCTCGATCATTTTTCTGCCCAACATTGTTTCACATAATCGTTTCAATCATTTTCAACTTTGTGTTTTGCCACAATTAGTAGGGAGCGTGGCCAACCCTTGAGAACTGTGAGGCGCTCGACCGCCGAGATACGCTACCGTGTAAGCGCTATTTATACGCGCTGCTTGCGGAATTAAGACTTGGGAATCATAAAAGCGTTATTTTGATGAAAATCAGAGAGCCCAGGCTGAGAGAGAGTGCGCTACGCAGAAGAAGAGAGTGACCAGCGACGAGCACGAACGAAAACTACCCTATCCAAGCCGTAGCTGGGATACTCTTGCGTTACTCTTTGAGTTAAGTAAAGGGAAATCAGGCTTCAAATGTTGCGACTCGAGCATTTAAATTGAAAAATTGATGTATTTGATTCATATTTAGTTGCTTCGTATAAAAATAAGTAATATCACCCCATTTTTCTAGAGGATATAATTTCATGAAAGAGGCGTGTAAATATAAAAATGCAATATGCAATTAATTACAGCTCTGGTAATCTGCATAAAATACAGTGGATCTAAATAAACAAATGGAATACTCTGAAAACAGAGATATAAAACGTTCTTGAAGGGTATTAAACATTGTGAGAGCAGCGTGCAGGGGAGATGCGAGAGCTCAATTAGAAGCTTGCGCAGCCAACGGAAAGAGGCAGCGTGTGAGAGCTTGAAAGCAGAAGAGAGGGCGTGAGAGCAGCGTTCAAGGCAGATGGAGCGGCATGGAGGTGAGAGCAAGACCCGTTTTGCAACTGAGATCATGCAGCTGCACTTTTTGTGCAATACCTCTTTGTTTTTATTATGTTCGTCAGTGAAATTAAAACAAATGCAAAGCTAAAAGAGCTGCAAAGACAATTACTATGAGTGGGAGAAATGATTTATAAACAAATAAAACAAGCAGTTTACCAATAAGCATATTTATTTTTTGATTAAATCTAAATTCATGTTGAATTTAATTAATTTGTGTATGAAAATTAGGCAAAATATTGAAGAAATAATTTAATGAGTGAGCACTTTTTGAGTGATCAATACCCGTATCAGTTTCTGGTCAAACTTTTACAAAGTTCCTTTGGTTCAAAATAAAAATGACCAAAACTATTTTTTGGGGGTTTGAGGCCTTGACCAGTTGGACGTAACCGCACAGGATCGAAAGGGAAAGTTGTGGTCGGAGTCCAACAAGCGTTTTTAATTGATTTCCCAACTAGAACTCGAACTTTCCCATGCACACACAACCACCCGGCGGCAGCCCATGTGTGTGATGTGTGTGTGTGTGTGTGTATGAGTCTGAAAAGTTTACAATAATTTTTGAACATCCAATGGCCGCAACTAAAAACGCCAAAAACGATTGGAAAAAAGGCTGAGGATTTTCCGGGGGGGGTTCAAGGGGTTGCCTGTCCGTTCGGGTTTTCAATCCACAACTGAGACCATGCAAAAAGCGATGACAAAACAGAAAATCGGAAGGAAAGTGTGGGTGGAGGGGCGATGAAGGAATGAATGAATAAAAACTTTTGCCCGGCATTTGTCTGTTGGCATATTTTGAAAAGCAGTTTTCCAAAATGCACACACTCTTGGGCATGTGTGTGTGTGTGTGTTGTGTGGAGGCAAACTGGGAGTTCAAAGTTCAACGCATGATTGTGAAAATGGAATTGCCAAAGTTGGTCAAATGGGTTGGGGTTTTCCAAGCAAGGGCGTAAAAAAGTCGCAATGGAACAATAACCAAAAAAAAGTTTGATTTTACCCCTTACACTGATAACTAATAATAACAAATGATTTGTTAAGTTAAACTATTATATTCAATATCAGGTTGTTGATATAAAAACATTGATTTAATATTAGTTTTTAGACCTAATATTTATTTTCAGTGATTTACTGGTGAAATGTTTCTATCCCTTTTTATCGCACTTCCCCACTTCTTTTTTTTTTTTTTTTGCATAATTTTCTGTTATCCTTTATTTCGTCCCTCTGCCTTGTTGTCATTCTCGATGACAGCTGCCTTTTGTCCACTGTGCGGCGCCGAGGAGTTGACCAAGAACCACCCACTGTCGATTCAAATATATGTATATCCCATTTAGATATATATAAATATATGTATATAGGTACGGACACATGAAAGGGAGGTGCACATCTGTTTGCAAATCATTTTAATTTCATATCTGAAAGCCAAAGTTCCTAATTGAAATTGCCATTGGAAGCTGAATGGAAAGTTAAAGAAGGTTAAACAGAAAGTGGATCAAAGTTGAAGTCAATGGAGGTTTATGATTTTACTTAAATTAAAAACATTAAAGTCCAGTAAAAAGGTGGCTTCAAAACTATAACTCTTAAGTTCAAAACCTGTAATAAAGTTAAATTAATTTGTAAATCCATTTACAACATCAGAAATCAACAGAAATCAGTACTTGTTAAAGTTGGAATGCATGCAAGGCCTCAAAATATGCTGACAAGTAGACACATACATATATTACTATTTACCAAAAGTCCAATAAAGAGACCAAGAAATTGGGTCACACTACTCAATCAATTAGTGTGACCGAATGTATCAAATAAGCAGTAAAGTGCCTAGAAAAGGAGTGCCAAAATGCAAAACCCTTGAAAGAAATAAAGAAAAACTGCAAGTATTTAATTTCAATTACGTGGAGACAAAGTGCCAGTCGCTTAACCCTCCCCCACCCGCTGGACACACACACTTAACCCACCAACGCCACACGCTTAACCCCCACAACGCTCTCACTCTCTATCTTAACCCATCAATCCCCATCAAACGGACAGAGCTAGTGAGGTTCGAACTGGGAAATACCTCAAGCAATCAATGGACTCCGTCTCTTTCCATGCAGCATGCTGCCCTCTCCTTCGCCGCAATCAACATAAAACAAAGACGATGGCAACTGTATAAAAATTAAGCTCAATTACCAGAAATTTACAACATCAATAAAATAACTGAAGAGTGCTCAACACAAAATCACCGCACACACACAGACACACACACACACTCTCTGCACGTGTGTGAGTGTGAAGGAGCAGCGGGCGGTAGGTTGAGGGGGCGTGGCAATGGCGAACGTAGCAAACTCATCACCGGATGCTGACATATTGAAACACGTACCGACAACATGCTACACCAAAATTATAGTCACTTCCTTGATTTTGATTTCAAGTACTGCTGTGCGGGGGGGTTTTCCGGGCAGGGGGAGGTGGGATTTTCCTCTTTTCGAGGAGTGGCAGTTGAGCTGGGTCCTTGTCGAGAGCCCCACCCCCCCCCCCAGGCCCATCTACTACACGGTGCGAAAGAAGGGATGTTCAGAAAAATAAATGGAAAAATTCTAACATTTCTAACAATTGACGAAATATTACAAATATTACTTTTAGAGTTTAAAACAAGAGTTATTAAATTGTCTACTTATTACTTTCTGTATTTTAGAAATTAAGTGATTCGTGTATTAGTGTTTTAGTATTATTTCCGTTATTATCTATTTATTCTGTCGTTAAGTTATACTTTTATTAAAAAATGTATATAACATTTATTTTTATTGAATTTTAATATTTTGTCTTATTTTCTTGTTAGCTTACTTGAATATTTTGTATATAAAACATTAAACTTTATTAATTTCTAAGTACTTTTAAGACATTTTTACATTTCATTTTTCTTTTCAAGAAAATTCCAATATTTTGTTTGGTTATAAATGTAAATGTAAAAATTACCATTTATAAAAAAATTGCTTACTCTAAAATTTCCCTAAAACAATTTAACAATTCTTAGATATTATCTACCTTAAAATACAATTATTTCTCTCAGTGAACCTCTACCCATTCCCCCGGTAAGCAGCCGGTAAGTGTTGCAAAATATGTTGACTCAACTCATAACAAGCCCAAAAACTGAACGTAACTGAGAACGTGGCTGTGATGAGGACCCGGAAAAGTGGGGGGCGGTACTCCAGTCCTTCCCCCATCGCCCCCCCTCCCCCCCGTTTTCCACCAAAGCAAAAAAAAAAAAGTGGGAAAAGTGTGGTGGAGGCGAAAGCGAGAGCGAACATCAGTTGAGGATTTCCTAATGAGTGCTTCATGAATGAATTTCAGCCACAGAATACTAATTCGATGGAAAATTCATTTTTCCACACGATTGGCAATTAAAAGAGATTTTCTACCACACACACACACACACAGGGAGTGTGGAGGGGTTCCGGAAAAGTGGGGAAACGAGGGGCGTGTACGGGGGACACATATAGCTTTGTCTAGTCATCGAGTGAATTGACAGGCCAGCGAAGCGAAGCGAATCAAATGGACCAGAGATATCAACAGAAAAGCCGCTAAAAGACAAACTGAATTTAGCAAATTTCTTTTTTTTTATAAGATATTAATAGTTGAGGTTAAAGATATTCTTTAAAAATATATAATAGATTATATTTTTGTATACATGTTTTCTTGTTATTAATTTAAAATAAAGGCAGTTCTGGTTTAAGCAATGAGTTGCCTTAAAAAATGTTCAACTTAAAATGAAAATATACTCCTGACTAGATCGGGAGTTAAATATCCCTTAAAAAGTGTCTGAATAATCCTTGCTATATTATGATCTGTGTGTGATCTTGACATATAGTGGAATATTAAATAATCTTTGTATACATATCTGAAACCTGACCTTTTTCCATAATTTCTTATTATGTTTGACTTCAGTTTAATATCAAGAATAAGTTGGAAATCCTTGCCTCGAAATTAGAATATCTGTAGAACATAAAATATATAGAAAATATAGCCAAACGATCAGCTTCGCTGGTTGAGCTCCATGTTGCCACGAGTTCCGGATGCTCTGAGAGTTGGGTGTTGGTTCGATTGGTTGGTTGCTGGACTTGCTGCTGTTGCCGGTTAGCGATGTTGGGACTTGCTGTCCTTCCTCCCCCCCACCCCACCACTACTGCCACACCAACCGTTTCCGGTGTGTGTGTGGGTGTGTGTGCGATGACTTATGCTGTGCGAAAGCCAACTTGTCAATGTGAAAAGCAAGCAGTGAAGCAAGCAGCCGACAAGCGTTGACGTATTTGACAAACACACAGCAGTTGTTGGCTGGGAGGGGGGAGGAGCGAGAAGGGGACGGACTGCAGTGCAACAGAGAAAGAGGGAGAGAGACAGGGGGTGAAAGGGCATTTGTCACCTCGTTGGAACTTGGGGGCTGTGGGAGCTGGGCGCTGGTGGACTGTGAGGAGCGAGGCTAATTACTTTAATTGGTTATTGCTGTCCCGCTTTGCAGTGCCATTGAAATTGAAATTGCAACTTTAGAAATGGTGCACTGAAAGAAATTTATAAGGAAATTTCGAATGCAACATTGCAGGAAGTGCCACAGGAAGAATTTTTAATGATTTATTTTATGGGGTTCCATGTATATTTTATATTTAGTTTGAAAAGATGTTGAAATATATTTTACTTAAGTTTAAGGCTACCCGGAGTTTTTATTTAATACAAAAAAATGTTTTTACATTATTAAAATATTACGTAAAAATGTATAAATAAAAGAAAATGAATAAAATAAGTAAAATACATTTAAATAAATACTACTAAAGGAATAAATAAAGTTTAAAATAAGTAATTTCACAATAAACTTTGAAGTAATACCCAAAAAAATGTATTTTATATTACTGTATTTTATTATTTTTTTTTTTAAATCATGTTTTGCCATATTTATTTGCTAACAAAAATAAGGCTACAAAAAAATATAATATATAAGTACAAAAGTAGTAGTGAGTGGCAATCAGCTTGAACAGCACGAACCATTTTCGAGGAGAAAAGTTTGCGTTTGTGAAAATCTAATAATGCCTGCAGAATGCCAACTACTTAAAAAGTGCACGACAAACGCATAAAAACAATAAATTGCACAAAAAGGCTAAAGGGAAAAGCCCCCTCTACCATCCCCCTCAATTTGAGTTAAATAAAATGCAACAGAGATGGCGAAGGACAACCGAAGGCACCGCAGAGGGCAGCTATAATAAAGAAGTTTTCTCGGTCTGCCCTTAAAATCGACCCTTTCCCCCCACTCGCCACTCGCCACTCGCTACTCGGTACTACTTATTGCACAAAACACAATTTGACAGCTGCACTGGAGGGGAAAGCGGGAGGAAGGAAAGCGTGGAAAAATAATAAAAAAAAAGAAACAGCAGCAGGGATTGCAGGAAAAACAGAAATTGCGGCATCGCATTAACTGAAATCGATGCAAGACAGCCGCTGCTTCAATGATTTTCAACTACAGCAAAAAAAATAAACAAAACAAAAGAAGCAACAAGAAATTAAAAGGGAAAATGCACTGGAAAACGCAGACTTAGTTTTCAAAATAAACTAGAAAGGAGCTTCACCTTTTTGGAGATATAAACAATGCCCAGTCCTTAAATTACACCAAAAAAACCTATCCCAATCGTATATCCTTTTGGCAGGAGACCCTTGTGCTCCAATAATCTGAAATTTGTTCACCTTTGACCATCGATTTTTTGCCCCATCTAACCTTGAGATGGTTATTTTTCGTATTCCCCAAGTGTTTCCACTCTTAAAGTTGTGCCCTCGTAAAAATATTTAATATTTATATTGGGAGAAGGAGCAACGCTACAGCTGCTGTTGGGTCAGCTCATCTTTTAAATAAATCACTTACTGGGCACAGACAGTTGGGGCAAAAATTGCCAAGGCAAGTCCTTTAAGGATTGCAGTGCAGCTTCTTGGTTGTTTTTTCGCTCTCCTTGGCCCAGGCTGGGGAATTTTCAAGACAACTGCAAGGCGGAAATAACTTAACTCAATTACGCTTAATTATTTCCTACTTGGAAAGGAATCTGTCTGTCTGTCCCTTTGGCGTGTCCTTAAGTCTCTCTTTCTCTCTCTCTCTTTCAGTCCGCTGTGTCCTTTCCGTACAGACAATAAAACTTTCGTTTCCGTTTAGTTTTTCGTATGTTACAAGCTATTCCACACAAAAAGAAAAAAAAAATATATATAAGAGAAAAAGAAAGGTCCTTACACATGTGACCCCGTTGGGCAAGTGGCGGTGGCAGGCAGCATCCTGTGGGGTAGGTGTCGAGAGGAAAGCCCACTTCTGATGATTATTATTCACTTGGGCATTTTTACGAGCTGCCTTAGACAAAAAGTTCGCCTCGACGAACTATGCCAAAATGTCTAGGGGGATTTGCTACCCCGCCCTGGATTTTTCCCCCCTTCCTTTGGCAACCTTTTTTCAATTCGAGAGTTGGTTTTTTTCGGGGCACCCTGGATAAGCCTGGTTTTGGGTTTTAAAAATGCTCTTTTCAATAGTTCAAGTAGCGTTTTTTGGTTGGTATTTAGTTGTAAGTATTTTTTAAATTACATATATAATAAATTACTATTAATAAAGACTCATGTATATTTAAAAAAATTAATTTTAAATTGAATTAATATTAATTTAGCCTCGTACATACTTTTTAAAATTCATTTTAAATTAAATTACTATTAATTAAGCCTCATATATATTTTTAAAAATATATTTTAAATAGATTTCTAATGAAAGTTAAGAATTCTTTCATTTTTCTAATAAACAATTAGGAAATCCTTAACAATAACTCTAAATATATTACCTAATATTAAAGCTACTATTATTATTTAATATAATATTTTCTTGTACATTTCCCAGGGTATTTAGAAGGTTCATCATAATTCCCAAAACATTCTCTTTATGTTCAACTCTAAAAATCCAACGACGTCTGTGTATTTTTATGAGCACAGCTGCTGCTTCTTCTTCTGCGGATATGGATATGGGCCTGTCCTTTCTTACTTGACTGCCTCAGAACCCCCTCGAAACCCCCCTCGAAACCCCCCTCGAAACCCCCCTCAACCTCCTGTTAACCCCTGTTTTCGCCCCCTCATTTTAGAGCCTTGAGAATTACAAATCAGACTGCCGCCGTCACTACCTATAAAAAGTGCTAATAAGTATGTGTGTTTTATTGTAGTCGACTTTATTGCCACGTTAGTTGTCCTGATGTCCTTACGAGCCTCGTCTCTCTCCCCCCTTATCCTTGCCTTGCCTTATCCCTTATCCTGCTTCCTATATCTCTTTCCTGGAAGCTGCCTTGCCTGAGCTTACACACGGAATGGAATGTGTGATATATGAATACGGGAAATAAGTATCTGGAGAATTGGCAAAGGTCAAAGGTGAAAGGGTAATAAAGTCAAGTGCTAAGCAATTGGATAATTGTTATTATTATATGGGAAAAGATAAATTCAATACTGTTTATTAGTTATTTTATTTTGTACTTTAATTATTTAGTTTTACTTGAAAACTGAATTTCAAACTTAAGAACTATGCAATTTTATTTATAAATACAAGTTTCTATATATTTATGGTATTTATTTATTTATTTATTTATTATTCTATAAATTATTTAATTTAAACACCCGCAGCGCAAAATCACAGAGAGATTTTGAAAATTACAGGACTGCTGAGGCAGAACTCTTCCCGGGGAACTCATGCAACTCCCGGGAAAGTTATGCATCCCAGGGAAGGTTTAAATATCAAAGGAAGGCAAATGATAATTTCCTCCAATAAAGTTCTGGGCAGGAAAAGTTTGCTTAGACAACAGGGGCGAAACGGAAGGCGGCGGCGGGCCAAAAGGTTATGGCCATGGCTAAAAGAGACAACAAGGGCTCAACGAGAAGAGCCTGTACTCAACAACCACGATGAGGACGACGACTACGACGACTACGACGACGATGATGATGATGATGATAATATTTATAGGACTCCTCAAGGACACACACTGGAAACTCAAGTGGTTCGGGTGGTGCGGGGGCACTTATGAGCCACAAAAATTACCCTGGTGGCTAGTTCGTATTATTCACAACTTGGCCACAATTTGTGCTTTAATTTGGCCGCCGCCGCAAATGCAGCCAAGGAAAGAGTCAAACTTTTTACAATAACAACGGCCCCAGGGAGTGTGGGAAATTAGGGGGGTGGGTGGTGGTATGGGGGGTGTGGGAAAAATATGCCCCAAGGATTTCAGGGATTTCGCCACAAGTTCCTCCTTGCCACAAAAATTGCCGCTCATCATTTTTATTTGTTTGCCTTCGCCCCCTTCCCCGAAAAAAAAAACCACTCAAGGGTATTTTTTGTGGGATATTTTTATTTATTTTGATTCTTTTTTTTCTTCTACTGCCCAAAAAAAAAACGAGAGAAAAAAGTTTGTTTACCTACGAAATTGAAGTGTGAAATAAGCAAAGTTGAATTATTCCTGGCGGACATGATAAACTGTTGGCCGCAGGACACTGCCGGGGCCAAAAAAAAAGAAAGAAAAAAGGAAGTGCGAACCGACTTTGAGGACCACTCAACATTTTATTTGTGTCAATTTGTGAGCCCCGACTTTGGGTTAATGCCGCCAGTTTGACTTTGACCTGTCAAGTGGAAGCAAATGAAATGGCATTTCCTTCTTTTTTTTATCACAATATTGTAGAGGATCCAAGTTTAGGTTTTTCTTGTGTTAACTCGTGACTTTAGTGTTTTAATTAGCATTAAAATTTAACTAAATAATGCATTTAATGCTTAAATTATGTTTAAAAAATTCAGAGATATATAATTACAATTATAACTATATTATATATTTATTTTATTTATTATTTAATATTTTTTCGTAGGATATTGATATGTATTTTTTGGAAATTAAAAAATAAATATTTCAACTTTTTTGTATATATAAAAAAGAAAATATATTGTTTTATAAATTACTGAAGAAATGAAACTTTTGAAATTATATTATCTTATTTAAATTTATAATATTTATTCAACAATTTAAATCGGGTATCAAGAGGCAAATTAAAAAAATTGATATTACTTATAAGTATATATATTTTTTATTAATCTCCTAATACCTGATATATTTTTAGAAAATTGTAGACTAAATATTCAAAATTAAAATTAGATAATGCTAATTTAATATATTTATATTCCAAAACTAATATATTTATTATTTTTGATATTATTGATAAAACACTATTTCTCTAGCCTTTTATCATATATTGAAAAAAAAATGGAAAATATACATTTAAAAATTCGAAATTAATTGTAAACTAATATAGTCAAATTATTAATTACTCAACTAATTTATGTGTAACGAATTTTTGAAGATCTATCCACTTAATGTCAATTCTTTGAATAGATATAGTTTTTCGTAGCTGATGGTAACATAATTTAGGATAGATAATAGACATTCAAAAATTACTAAAGAACACTACATTTTAAACTTGACAATATATTATTTGAAAACTAGTAAATTAACGCTTTAAAAACATGCAAAAATATATTTGTTCATTCTTATTTAAATAATTTAATAGCCTTTAAAACCTACACATTCATTATTTTTATTGTTATATGCATTTATTTTATTTCTTTTCTTACCTTATAATAATTTTGTTTAATTTTTGTTTATTTTTCGGAAAATAAAACCGAAACAGAAATAAGTATTCCCAGCTTTTCTTTTGCACACATTGACCCCTGCTCCTTGTTGCGTTGGCGAAAAGTTTTCCACGAGCTGGTAAACTTTTCTCTTCGCTTTTTTTTTTTTTTGTGTTGCTTTCTCCCCGCAACAGCAGATAATTTGATTTGGGGGCATTAATTGCACAAAAAGTCGATTTTAATTAGGTGAGCACGAGTGGTATATCGGACTTAATCGAAAGTGGGCCAGCTAATAAAATCAGCAGCAGGGAGACGATGAGGAGGATGAGGAGGATGAGGATGAAGATGCCCAAAGCGGATGCGGATGTGGCAGTCGTGTCGTCATGTCATCAGCCATAATTAATGGCAGCGACATGTTCAAAGTGGCAGTCACGATTTAGCTAATTCTTTTATCGATATATGTCGATAAGACGTGTTTGAGCTCTTCGATTGGACAACAGCTGTCTGTCGGCAATGGGAAATGGCAAATGGGAAATGGCCAGCGAAATCTAAGGACAGAGAGGGGCCGGGGGGCGGGGAAAAACGTCTCTGTAAAAGCTCCCATGAAAGGAAATTTTCACGCAATTATCATAGACACTCTTGGGCAGTTCATTAGGCGCCACAGTACGAGTGGATTGGAGGTCGAAAATTACACGAGTTTTATGTTTTTTCACACCCTGTAAGTGTTGGGTATATTATGTGGAGGAAATAAACAGGAAAATAATATATAATTATTATATATAATTTAGTAATAAAAGAAAATATATTTTTTAAGGTGACAAAGTGATATATCAAGCTTAGCAATTTAATAAAAAACAAATTGTTAAGTAAACCTAATTTAGCATTTCAATAAGAATATTGTAAAATTAATTAAGCCTCATTTTATTTATCATTTAATTTTCTGCACAATCTAAAAAACTGGCATAATTAAATACTAAAATATATAAATTATTTTTAAAACATAAATGCTTTTATCTGTTTCCCTCAACATTGATTTTAATTACTTCCTATGTGTTATTCAATTGCAATTAAAATAAATAGTAAATAATATTAAATTTTAATTTATATTTAATCTAAAATCTGACTCTTTAATCTTCCCCAATTCAAAATAAGAACTTTCTGATTCGATCATTCGACCATTCCCCCCATTTTCTATTGTTGTTCAAGCAAAAAATAATTATTTTAGGCCAATTTGCAGTAAAAATGAAATTCTTTCGTAAACGTTTTTATTAGCTCTAACTAAATCCAATTAGCCGGGGCAACAGGATCAAAGGCAGTGGCCGCTCCAATAAGGATTTTTCCTTGGGTTGGTGGTGGTGGTGGGGGGTTACGGCAAATGAGGGGAAAAATTTGTGGGCTCGAAAGTGGAAAGTGCAGCGATGGCGTCGGCTGCTGCTAATGCCTTGTGGAATTTCTTATGACAAAAGTTTCCACAAAAAAAAAAAAAACTGATGAGAGAGCGAAAGATATTCCATGAAAATTAATTAATGTAAAATGTGCAACTAATTAGCCATCAGATCTGTGCTCCTCAAATAAACCATGGTCCTTGATTTTTTTACTCTTTGTGGGTCCTTGCCCTAAATTTGGTTAGTTTTTTCTCCTCTTTTTTTTTTCTAAGAAAATCAAGTTTAATTTTAAGTTTAACTACAATAATATTTAATTATTTGAAAGCTACAGAAAACTAGAGAAAACTTATAGTTGTTGGATATTTTTATTAATATAAAATTAGTTTCAAATAATATGGTATTTGTTTATAGTATTTTAATATCAAGGCTAATACACAAATTACAGCTTGCAAAAATGTAGCAATATCAAAGAAAAAACAAAAATCAAACACTTGTTTTTTTTTTCTTCACATAACCAACTATTTAGCCTGCTTTTGTGCGACTTTAAGGCCCGTCGTCAGCCACCGCACTTAACCCCAAAAATCGGGCCGAGAGCGAGCAGGGCTAAGCTGGCGATTAAACAACAATTGGCTGACAGTTATTTACACAAGTAGCTGGCATTGCAGCCCAGCATCGCCTGCATTGTGCACTGTATATTGATCACTGCGAGGACTCAATGCAGTCTGCGGCTTAATGGAAGGAGACTGAGTCAGAGTGGAATATTGGCGCACCGCCGCACCGTCTATTGTCTGGAAAGGGGGAGGGGGTTCGATTAAAACACAACAATTTTCTGATTTCTTATGCAACCGAAAAGGGGGGCGAGGATGGGCTCTGCCGGCGAACAACAAGAGAGCGAGCGCGAGCTCACGACAATCGACGCCGTCAAACCTTATCCACAGCGTAAACACAGACGAAAAACTGCTAAATCATTGCAATACAAAACCAACAAAAGGCCGCTGTCGATAGAAGAACCCCACACCCCCCCCCCCCCCCCCCC